>CM043702.1:50990000-51015000 GCA_023935145.1 Bretschneidera sinensis
TCTTAAAGTGAACAAATATGTAAGAAGAAGAGATTGATAGAGAATGAGACTTATGATATGTGTAGTGATAATAGAATGATATTATCAAGTTATATGAGATATAAATGATTAAACATTAAAAAACTAATTATACGAATTGAATACTTTTAGTAAATTTAATTCACTGAGCTTGTGAAGCTTATCCCTCAATGTTAAATAATTTCAGGCAACAGACATAGCAGATAGTTGGTGAGCTGAGATTCAGACGGATTTATTATTTGTAAGCCACGTGGTCCACATCCTCAATCTAATGAGAAAAAAAATATTTGTAAATATTCATGCATATTATGTTGTATACAATGTTTAAGTTGGGATCTAAACGATGTATCTCCCTTGTTAAGGGTTGAGGATTGATGTAAATACTTGCAGCTGGTAAATTTTTATTGTTGCATATATATGTCATGCTGGGATTTTCAAAATGTAATGACACCGTCTCGGGGGTGGCCAACCCAGGATAGGTCGTTACAGGAATTGAGGTATATGTGGATGATATGATTATCAAATTCGAAACTAGAGAATGACACTAGGATGACCTCTAGATGTTCTTTGACATAATTTAAAAGTACAAGCTGCGTTTGACTCCTAAAGAGTGTGTTTTTGGAATCACTATTTGTAATCTTCCATGTTTCATGGTCAGAGAGAGGGGAATCGAAATGGACCCAAAAAAATGTGATAACAATTCTAGAAATGTCAGCACCGAAAATAAAGAAATAGGTTAAAGGATTTTTAAGAAGGCTTCAGTATATTAGCAGATTCATTGACAAGCTTACCAATACTTGTGAGCCTATCTTCAAGCTATTCAGAAAAGACTAGCCAAGGGTATGGAATGAATAGTGTCAGGAACCCTCTGAAAAGATCAAGGACCATCTCAAGAAGCCCTAATGTTGGTCCCACCTAAATATGGTGCTTCACTTTTGTTGTACTTGTCTATCACTATCACCTCGATAGAGGTTATGTTAGCATAAGAAGATGAAGATGAAAAAGAAAAGGTTGTATACTATCTCAGCAAGAAACTTATGGCTTATGAGTTGAATTATTGTTAGGAATAAAAGACCTGCCTCCCTCTAGTTTGGGCCGCCAAGAAACTCCAATATATTTCCAATCTATCTCACTGAAAGTGATCTCTCACCTAAGTCCTCTAAAGCATCTATTTGAAGCCCTAGACTTAAGTAGAAGAATGATCAAATAGGTGGTCATCCTAATAATCAGTATTATGATTGTTGAAAAAGACCATTATTTCTTATGTTATCAAATTTTGTAAATGAAAACTGAATGTGAAAATCAAAACTTAAAGACGTGTTGTAAACATTATTGTTAAAGCTTTATTCGTCTCTACTTGTATAAACAAGTTTGCTATTGATTGCAGACGAATAATTCTCCAAGATACAACTAAGTTTCTGTTTGAAGTCTGTTATCAACAAAATCTGAAGAAAAAAATAAAAATAAGTCAATTTTTATCATTAATCAATAGTCAACTACTCACTCAAGACTAGTTAATTAATTTCCATATATTTTTTATATAAAGGACGGAAGAAAGGTTATGATTCCCACCACTGCAAGATCACTTCATTAAACTACTCCCTCTGCTTACGTATGATGCTGACGTTGATATCCAAGACAGTGAAATCCCTAAGTTGGACACATTTCGACACCTTTGAAATGTAGTGAGCTGAGAACTGACAATTTTAGTTTGTTGACTTTGTTTTTATCAGCTAATACGGTTTTAAGTTTAAAAAACTTATGGTAGAATTAGTGTACTTTACCATTTCTTTCATAGTCCGATTAGTAATGAATGTGTAAAAGAAAAAAAAAATCTTACTAGAATCATTGTTTAGAATTTTTTTCAAGTGTATCATTAGATGATCGTCACGTTATCTATAGTAACTTAAAGAATTTTTTTTTTAAATGTATCATTGGATGAATGTCACGTTAATACTATAGATGGCGTGTTGTTCATCCAATGGTGATGTGACGTTCATCCAATATTACATTTGAGAAATTTTTCATAGAGTTATTTAGATAGCAGTGTTTTTAGAGGCGAAGCATTAGGTTAGGTATTTTGCCTCAATGAGGCAAAACATAAGCCTTGAAGCGTTGGGGCGTAAGTCTTTTGAAATATTGGGATGTTTCAAAATTCTAATAAAATAATAAAAATTAATTAATTAAAATAATATACATTATATAAATATAATAATTAAAATATAAATTAATTAATTTTCAATAAAATTTAATATTTTTATTAACTCTCTAGAACATTTAAAATATAATTATAATTTAAAAATATTAATATATAATTTTTTTATTTCTATATTGTTGTAGCTTATAAGTGATTAATTAAATAGTTTATAGTTATTATTCAACCAGATAACATGTGATAAATATTTATGAAACACAATGATATAACTACAAGAACAACTAACTTAATGGTTAATGCTTATATTCCTACTCATTTAGGTATTTTTTGACATTTAAACTTGCATTTTTTTAAGGTTTTTTAAAAAATTCAACGAGGTCTGATCACTGGAGCGTAAAAGGCTTACGTATCGGGTGTGAGCATACACACCGGAGTTGTACGCCCAACGAAAGAAACACCTAATACTTTAAACATCATGGCGTTTTGCTTTAGTCTCGCCTCTATACGAGCTTAGAAAACGCATTTGAAAACATTGCTAGAGAGGATCTTCTCTTTTTTTCGGAATAGTGTTAACGCAAATATGTCTATCATATTTTTGTAAATCTCGAAATGTAATATGAAAAACTTGAATAGTATTAAACAAGTTAGATAGAGCCAAAGATATAAAAAAAAAAAAAAAAATCACCTGTTTTTTATAATGTTATTGGCTCATTCTTGACAAATTTATTGGATGTATGTAGTTATTCTATTTTCGTGGGTAAAAAAATGAAAAGATTTTTTTTTCTTAAACAGAATTGTCAAATAGCATTTAAATTAATAATGTTTACTTGAATTATTATTAAACGATAAATATCATTTTATGAATTTTTTTATTAAATAATAATATTATACTAAATTATTATCAAATAATATTAAATTCCTAAGTAAAGAAATGGCCCACCTCACAAAAGAAAAAGTAAAAAGGGCTCCATTGTCATGATGATACTATTTTCTCCTTCTTGCGGAAGGAATTGCTTGACCAGTTGACCCACTAAAAGCTATTGGCTATTGACGAGCCTTGGAAAAAAAAAATGTAAACTTCCTTTGCAAGGAGTTGGACTGAGTTATCATCTTTCTCGGACCCTTACTGACAGTGGCTAATTATCCATTCAGAAAGCCAGAAAGTGATTGGACTTAAATGTTTTTCGTTTCAATCACGTTTCATTTTTATTTCTATTTTAATTTCAAACCGTTGCACTTAAATAGAGAGTCATTTTCAATTAATATAATTTTTATAAATAAAAATTAAACCTAATATTTTAAAAATAAACCGTTTATAAAATTATTTTTGTTTATATTTTTTAAAAAAATTATTTTTATTGTTATTTTAACAAATATTAAACATTTTATAGTTTTAATATTGTTTTAAAGTATGTTGCTCAGACTCGACTATGTGTCCGAATATCCGAACTTTTTCGATTATTACTCATCTATTTTTTTGTTAGATTTTGTAAAATTTTCTTTAATTAAGAATGTCGAAAAGAAAAATCCAAACATTCATGATTTTATTATAAATCATTCTAAACACCATAAATTAAACCACAAACTGTTTTTGTGGTAAACCAAATGAGAAAATTATCAAATCATAAAACTTAACACCCAACAATCAATATTATGATTGTTGAAAAAGAACATTATTCCTTAAATATGCTCTAATAAGCATATATATATATATATATATATATATATATATATATATAAACACTCCAATAAGGATACCCCTTAATGCCTGGAGTGGAGAAGCAAAGTTTTTTACCAAGTTTTTTAGTTATTTGGTTTTTGTGGAGTCTATGGATCCTTCCGAAAATAAAAAGGAAATTTGTCTAATCTGATAAACATATACTTTTGGTAACAAATTTATATTTTTTATGGTTAAAAAAATAATTTTTCATTAAAAGTATGTATTTCATTACAAAAATATATTTTTACCATAGATAAATTTTTTTTTTTATTATTGCAAAGGCACCCTAGATGGAACCTTTAGTTTTTCAGTTATGGTGGGTTGAGTCCCCTTAAAATAAGGCAAACAAGAACTATGCTAACTTAGATCATAACAAAGAATAATGCAAAGGAGAAGAATTAGACTCATTATCTCACTACAACAGAATTAATATATGTCGGCGCTTCAATCCCGGCGCTTTCCAAAAACGCCGCAATTTAACTATCGCCGGCGCTTGTTTTGTGGCGATTCAAGGAAGCGCCGCAATATACAAAGGACATATACCGCCGCTTTAAAGCGCCGGTATTTGGTAAGCTGCATATTCCGGCGCTTTCAAGCGCCAGTAATTTCCAATATATATTATATTGCGCCAGAATTTTCCCCCAAATTTTTTCTTCTGCCCGCACCCGCACCGTTCTCCCCAAAAATCTTCCAGAAACCGATCTCTCTCTCCGATTTCCTCCCCCTCCTCTACTCTCTCTCGGTTTCACTCTCTAGCTTCCCTCTCTCTCTCTTAGAAAATTTAGTTATATTTTTCTCATTGTTGGCGTGAAGGAAGAGTCCAGCATCAGCCACCATTGTTTCCTCCTCAATTTTTTGGTAAACTCTTCTGTACCTCTCAAGTGTTAACTCCCTATTTATACACATTTAAATGTATTTCTTTTGTTGGATTTCTAAGTTTTGTCAATGGGTCTTTGAGATAAACTCCTCTTTATTGGTTTTCAGTGAAAAATATTGATGTTTCATGCATTATTATGTTCCTGAATGTTTCATGCTGATGCCGTTTGTGTATTCACTGGGATGTGAATCCAAACAATAACTTATTGTAATTGTGAGATTTTCGGTCATTGTTATGTTTTTATGATTTCTTCTTCTCCCATCTTGCTTCAAGGTTACTGCTGTTTTGCTTGAAAAATTTAATTTTATGTTTTTGTTTTTTCAAGTTTGATGTTTACTGAATATGCAAAAATAGGGGCAGATTTGTACCTCTGAAGTGTTTTTGTTTTTTCAAGTTTGTTGTTTCCAGTATATATCCATTTCATTGGTTTGACTTACTTAGACGTGATCCTTAACTAAATTGACTGGTAAGAATAGACAATGACAAAATTACATAACCACGGTTTGCCCCACAACCCATCAATCTAATCCACTTGATTAATGTACTGAAAAAATTGTTTAAACATTTTCATTTCATTAAGATACTTTTGCAAAAATTGGAGCCCCCCTACATTTTAGCGTGGGACTGCATTAATTAAAGAAAATCGAACCTTTGAATCGTATTTTTTATTAACTTTAAATTTATGGTTACCATTGCTACTAAGGATAGGAATGTAATATAATTAATTATATTTCAATGTTATTATAATTATGATTAGATTAACTTTAAATTTATGGTTACCATTGCTACTAAGGATAGGAATGTAATATAATTAATTATATTTCAATGTTATTATAATTATGTTTAGATAAAATTAATGTAATAAAAATAAAAATGTAATAGTAATTACATTAAAAAAATGTAACAGTGATTACGTATATGAGTTGTGAATCATATGTTTTGTTTTCAATTTTGTTTGGCATTTTCATATTGTAAAATACATTTACAAATTGTCAAAATTTACTTGTATATAAGTTGTGGTGTCAGACTGTCATCAAAGATCAAATCTAATTTATTGTGTAATCAATTATTTTTTAAAAGTAAATTACAGAGCCCATGAGTTATGGCCCACATGAATTATTTTTTAAAACTTATCATTTATTGAAAAGTTGTCAACTAAACTAGTTATAGTTGGGCTCTTTTAAATATGAGTGCACACATGTATGATAGATTACATTTTTCTTTGTTGTTATCAATTTCAGTTCATCCACTTATCAATCAAATCGAAGTTTGTGATTACGCATTCTTTTGCCAAAAATATTACAATACTGACTTGATTAACATTGTTTTAGGAAAGTCTATTAGCATCATCTAAAAATGGATAAAAGTTGGATAGATAAACCGAGGTCGAGTAAAGCCTATATGGATGGTGTTGCAAACTTCATTAGATTTGCATGTCAAAAAGCTTGTGCTCGTGGTAGTATTGTTTGTCCATGTAGGAGATGTGGTAATTGTTATTAGTTCGAACCAGAAATTGTTCTGGAGCATTTATTGTATAATGGGTTTAGTCCCGGTTACACCGAGTGAGTTTTTCATAGGGAAAAAGTCTCTCGTATAGACCACACTCACACTAGTGTTCCAGGTGGCTTTATGGGATGAGATGACGTTTTGGGTTTGCTCCGAGGTGCCTTCCAGGTTACTTGTGAAAACTCAAACAATGAACCGTTACGTTTAAGAATCGAAGTGGGATATTCAAATGAGCATGGTGAAGAGCAACAGACTCATTGTGGGGTTGAGTTCAATAATTGTGGTGATCCTTCAGACGTCGAACATCCAGTTCGTTCTGCTATTGATGAGACGACTCAGTATCGCAACTTGATGAAAGATTACGATACTGAACTTTATCCAGGTTGTCAGAATTTCACAAAGTTAAGTTTCATGTTATATTTACTACACCTCAAATGTTTGAATGGGTAATCTGGCAAATCTCTGACTATGTTGCTTCAGTTTATCAACATGGCATTTCCGATGTGTGTACCATTGCCATCAAATTATTATGAAGCCATGAAGATTATCAAAGGATTGGGTCTTGGGTATGAGAAGATTCATGTTTGTCGTAATGACTGCACACTGTATTGGGGTGAGCATTTGAATGATGAATTTTGTCATGCGTGTGCCGTGGCACGGTGGGTCAAAAACACAGTTGATGATGAGGATCCGTTGAATGAGATGGATGGTCAATCGAAAAAGAAAAAGCCAGTTAAGGTATTGCGTTATTTTTCGCTAATACCGAGATTGAAGAGGATATATATGTCATCTAAAACAGCTTCGTTGATGAGATGGCATGACAAAGATCGGACAAAGGATGGGATTTTAAGATACCTTGCGGATGGATTAGCCTGGAATGAATTGGATAGATTGTATCCCGATTTTGCAGCTGATCCTCGGAGTGTTAGGCTTGGCTTAGCTAATGACGGGTTCAATCCCTTTCGAACAATGAGTTCAACCTATAGCACATGGCCCATTCTTTTGGTACCATACAACTTGTCACCGTGGCTTTGCATGAAGCAAACATCCTTCATCTTTTCAATGGTGATTCCTGGTGAGAGAAGCCCCAGTAATGATATTGATATCTTTTTACAGCCTCTAATTGAAGAGTTTAAATAATTATGGGATGGTGTTGATGTATTTGATGCGTCCACCAATCAAAGCTTTAAGCTTCGCGCTTCTCTTCTTTGGACCATTAATGATTTTTTAGCCTATGCAAACTTATCTGGTTGGAGCACCAAGGGGCGGGTTGCTTGTCCATGTTGTGGGGAATCTACGCATTCTGTATAGTTAAAGCACGGGGGAAAGTTTTGCTATATGGGTCATCGTCGATGGTTAGCAGAAAACCATGAGTTTCGTTTTCAAAAGGATCAGTTTGATGGCACCATAGAGTTGGGATCTGTTCCTGTTCCACCGTCCGAGCACGATATTTTAAGACAACTAGAGGGTGGAAACTATAGCTATGGTAAAACCTCGAAGCTTTTTAAGAAGAGGGCAAGAGAGGATGTGGACGAATTTCTTGAAAATGTTGATAATGAGGATATTCCCATGGATGAGGGAGTTGTAGATACGGTGTGGAAAAAAAGAAGCATTTTTTTTTAGTTACCATATTGGAAAGACAATCTATTACGTCATAATTTAGATGTGATGCATATAGAGAAGAATGTATGTGATAATTTGATTGGAACAATATTGAATATAGATGGTAAGACTAAAGATAATAAGAAAGCACGCCGCGATCTCAAGGAAATTGGTATTAGGAAAGACCTTCATTTAGTTGTTCTTCCTAATGGAAAAGATCACTCGCCTCCAGCATGCTACACTATGTCCATGAAGGAGAAGCAGAATTTCTTGACAGTTTTGGCAAATCTTAAAGTTCCTAATGGGTATGCATCAAACATCTCGAGATGTGTCAACTTAAAGGATCGTAAGCTGTTAAACTTAAAGAGTCATGACGGTCACATATTGATGCAAGAAATCCTTCCAATTTCCTTAAGAGCATCTTTGCCTAGACATGTTCTAACAGTTGTGTCTGAGTTATCATCATTTTTCAAAGCTTTATGCTCTAAAGCCCTTGATCCCTATGAGCTTGACTTATTGGAGTTGCGTGTTGCTTTGACACTCTGCCATGTGGAGAAAATATTCCCCCCGGGTTTCTTTACCATTATGGTTCATCTTATCGTTCACTTAGCCTCCGAGGCTAGACTTTGGGGTCCCGTACACTACAGGTGGATGTATCCTGTTGAGAGGTTAGATGTTCAAAGCTATTTTGTGCACTTTGTTTTTTTTGTTATATATTGGATGCTTAATTAATCTTTAAATTTTTGGCTTCGCAAGGTATTTAGTGAGCTTGAAATCTTATGTACGTAATAGAAGTCGACCCGAGGGTCAACTGCTGAAGGGTACAATGGGGAAGAGTGTCTAACATATTGCTCCTAATACTCCAAAGGTGTAGAGACAAGATTCAACCGTCCCCAAAGGAACAATGATATTGTAAATTTTCCGGATGAATAAATGTTTTCCTCTGGTGGATGGATAATGGGAAAGATTGTGAGTGTTGAGCTCGATGACATGTCATTGGCTCAAGCACATCGTTATATGTTGCTCCATAATGATAAACTTTCTGACCTTCGTAGGTTATTATCAATAAAGGAACTTAATATGATATCATGTGTTTAAATTGAGTTTTTATTACTTGTTGTTAGCACTGTGATGGCTAACAGTTACATAAAAACATCAATTATTGCAGCTCATTTTTGGCTGCTTAAAGGCTAATCAACCGTTCCAATCGACCAATACAAATCCTAGAACAAAAGTGGTTGGTTGAGAAATTTCCCTCATGGCTTACGAGGCAGGTTAGGCATAATAACAAGAGTCTTCGATTTGTATAAGTGTTATAAATAAAACATTGAATGTTGTTGTCTCATATTAATTGTTGAAAAATGTTTAGGTGCCATGGATGGTGGATAATAATTATTCAGATGAACTAATTGCCTTTGCTCGAGGTCCGAATAATGTTATTAGGAGATTCAATGGATTCAACATCAACGGCTTTAAATTCCACACAAAGGAACGTGAGAGGTGTAGACGATCTCAAAATTCGGGAGTGATGGTTGAAGCGGATGATAAAATGTATTATGGTGTGCTCAACGATATCATCGAGCTGGATTACTATGGGACGTTTAAGATTATGTTGTTCCGTTGTGATTGGGTGGATATTAATTTACCCAGGGGTTTAAAGAAAGATGCAAGTGGTTGCATTCTTGTGAACTTGAATAGGTTAATACACACTGGTCAGTTATTGAAGGATGACCCGTTCGTACTTTCATCTCAAGCGAAGCAAGTATTTTATGTGCAAGACCCAACAATGAAAGAATGGTATCATGTTGTGATCACGAAGCCAAGGGACCTATATGAAATGGGAGAAAAAAGGCAGGAAGAGGATGATGACACTTACAATCAGTGCATGCCTTCTAATGTAGTGGTAAACAATCAATTAGATTGTATCTCAACTTGGGCTAGGATGGACATTGACGAAGATACCAACTAATCTTATGTGCATTTCCGTGTAATTATATTTGGATGTGTATTTATGTGATGAATATGTGTGTCAACGAGTTTTGTAAGGTTTTATTGTAATCTATCGGGTTACTGTTGCTTTGTTTCACACTTAACAAGAGTCCTGAACTTTTTTGCGTACAGTTTGTGGAATACTACTTTAGATTGTCGTAAATTTCTGTTTTGGTAGTATCATTGATTATTGTTTGTTCATTAAATCCAATTTGAATCATTTATTTGTTCATAACTTCTCAGGTACTCAGAAATTATTGATTGCTGCATTTGCTGTGACTCCTTGACCATTCCTATCTTTCAGGTGTGATTCTTCTAATTCTTGTTAACTTTTAGTGTATTTTTGATAGTGTGAGATATAATCATTTTAATGTTTTTATCTCTACAGATTGCAAGATGTATAGGTCAAAAAATATCCCTCTATCGGTTAAAGATAACATGTCAAACCAATATGCAGCTGAGTCTTCACACTATCAAGAAGATATTCACCATGAGCATGACTATCACCTTGACGATGATCATGACACGCAAACTGATTCTGAGACCGATCCAATAACATCGGGAAGTGAGCACAATGATAGTGAACAATACGAGATAATTGGTAATTTCTGTATTAGAATACATTCTATATATAACTAGTTTGATACCACATTGTTATACTAATTATACAATTTATGTTTTCAATGTATAGATTCTGAAGGGAGGGTGAGGAAGCAGACACATGTCTTGAGAACCTCACAAGTGTGGTCCCTTAAACATAGGGAAAAAATTGTGGTGCACTTCAATGCACGTCATCAACCTATTAAGAAAGGTGGCCAAATGTTAAGTAGCTGGTTGGGCAAGGTAGCGAAGAGAGGGAACCTTTGTCCACTTAATTACACGGATTGGAAGAAGGTCCCTTCTAGCTACAAGAAGGACCTTGTTATATTGATTCGGGTAAGTAGCAACTTAATAACCATTGATTGCCTCCAATCTCTCTTTTTGTTTTTGTTTATTCGTGGTGTTGTACATGCATAATCCCTAACACCAATAATGCTTATTTGACATCGATTTCCTTTCTGTGTGGTAGAGGAAGTTCCATTACCCTACGATTGAGGCGATAGACAACCTTTTGTTGAGGATGATAGGGAAAAAATGGAGGGACTACCTATATGTGCTGAAAAGGGACTACGTGAGGAACAAAACAAAACAACAAGTTTTGAGCAATGATGTTCCAAAAGGTGTAGATCAGGACCAGTGGAAGCAACTGGTGAACTACTGGTTCTCTGACCAGAGTGAGGTTGTTTTAAGACAATAATATTCATTTGGATTCTCATTGTTTCTATTTTTCTATTAATGACTGATTATTCAATTGGTTTATTATTGGTCTAGAAATATTCGACTATAAGGACAGTGGCACGTGAAAGATAACAATGTCCTCACACGTTGGGTTCAAAGAGTTTGCCTAGACGACGGGATGAATATGTGAGTTAATTTGCTTTATTAATCCAATCTTTCATTTAAGATGTAACTGTCACAATTTGATCTCTTTCCATACATGGTAGGAGATGACACATGGGAATGAGCCCGGACGCGTAGAGTTTTTTGCTGAAACTCATAAACGCAAGGATGAAACTTTTATTGATGATGCATCACGACAATTTATGGTAAGTTGAACATCTTTAAAAATAAGGAAAAAAGCCTAATTTTTTTTATTCCTTCCTATTTTCACTTGATGTGGAATGAAAGAAAGAAGAGAGCCTTCAATTAAGTTAAGAAATATATAGCTTTCATCAAGGAAGGGTGATAAAATATTTTTGACCAAAAAGTTTGATGTTATTATTTTTTTTAAATGAGGATGACTTCATAGACTGCATTGACATACTCTCTTGTTTTTGTAAATGGTTCTTTTGTTGTGTACACATGTAGTACTCGCTTGGTGCCTTTGGAATACATATGTCTGGTTCTTGTGCCTTTAGGATTAATCTATTGGGCAATGTGATCCTGACATATATATTAGAGCTGTGTTTGAAATATGATCTGTTTTCTGCATAGCCTTAATGATCAATAGTTATTTCTTTAATTACTGATTAGATATAAATCTGAATCTCAGATCAGTAAATGTGTTTGATTGGCAGCAAGTGAGGTTGGGAACTTGATCATGCTTTTCATTTTTTCTCGAACCAGATTAGTACTAAACAAATTTTATGTATGGTGAAGATTTTATGTACTAAACAAAGGAAGCTGAATGTATGGTGAAGATTTTATGCTTTGAAGGTAAAAATGATATCCTAGTTACACTTTTGGAGTTGTGCTGATAAAAGTGGGATGATTTTGTATGGTGGTGACCACCGACGAGCATAGATGATACTTTGTTGCTTTGCACATTTTGTCTAAATTAGGTACATTGCTTGGATTGTATATTTGCTTTTCTTTTGCAGGAGGTTTTATGAAAAAATAGGAGAAATTCTGCCCGTTTTTCTATAAAATATGATAAATACATTTTGTTTTATGTATATTGCGCTGTTAGTAGCTACTAAATATTCGGCAAAGTTTAATTTTTATTGTTTCTTAATTATAGGTGACAGCTGAAGCTCGTGTTGCTGAACTTGTTGTAGCTTCAGGATCCTCTGATGCTAGCAATAATTTAGCAATACAAAATGAAGTCTTCACCGAACTTATGGGTGAAGAGAGTTCCGGTCGTGTCCGAGGTCAGGGTTTTGGAGTTACACCCTCTGTTATGTTTGGACTTTCAGCTCAAGTAAGGAATGATATGGGATACCATGGGGCCTATGCTGAAGAGATAAATAGTTTGAGAGCACAAATAGAAGAAAACAATCAACAGCATGCGCAACAAATTCAATAAATAACGGCGAGACACGATGATCAAATAAATAATATGCAATCCCAAATGGATGAGCTGAAGTCTTTACTACAGCATTTGGCTAATAGAGGACATCATGATTGATTTCGTGATGTTAAAATAATTTTTCATATTATCTACATTTCCATTACTTTGTTTTTTGTATGAATTTTATATATGAACTATGATTGTTTTTTTGTGTAAATAAGACGTTTATGTTGACTGAAAGAATTATTATGGATGATGCATTTTATATATCGAAGAACATTTGCATATAGAATGTTGATATTTAAGTCAAAGAAATGTAAAAACATAATTAAAACCTTAATTCATATTGTGCTGGCAAGAAACTGCATTTTTCGCGGCGCTTATATACCGGCGCTTTGAAGCACCGAAAATTTTTTTATATTGCGGCGCTTCTTCAAAGCGCCGATATTTGTGTTTCGACACCACACTTTCCGGCTTTTGCAAAAAGCGCCAAAAATTCATATTGCGGCGCTTTGAAGTGCCGGAATATGCAAAAAAAAGCGCCGGCGCTGACAATTTATCTTGTAGTGTCTGCATGGTTTAGTGAAAGATTTAGATAGCAACGTAAGCACTCCAAGCAGAAAGAAATGGCAACAACATCAAGCAAAGACAATTTTGATAAATCAGATTATTTTCACATTAATGAAAGCATTTGAAAGAAGGGAATTTTTGAAACATTGCAACTAATTATCATTCACATATTATAGAATTCCTATGAGATAGATTTGAAATAAAAGCTGGTGGTCCGGTGGCGTGATCAACTTGCCAACTGCTGCAATGTAGATGATCAGTATAATTTATATAGGATTCCTATAAGTTGGAGCTGCACCAACAGCTGCGTTAACCGATTTGTGCCATCAATCTTCCAGTGGGGACAGAACAACATCCTGGAGAGCTACAAGTTTTGCTCGACCACCATACTCTTCCGGCAAGGCTTCTTCACCAATTTCCTTTATGAGTTCTTTTCTTTCTCCTAATTCATTTGTCATAATCACAATCTGTATTTATCATTGCCAAACAAGCAAAATTTATATCACACCTACTGTAAAACATAAATTCCACACCATTCAGAATCAGTCTTCTCTTCCCATCACCAAAAAAAAAAAAAAAAAAAAAATTTCAGTCTCTTCTTTGGCAAACACATCCACAGACAATACAAGCATAAATGCATGTGCGCTAGTTGATTTGACTTCATAAACAGATGACTTGATATTTGCACAAATAACAACCTTCTCTAGCGTTGCCTTCTCAAGGAAGCGAGAAACCATCCTCCAAATGGCAACAAAGAATCTTGGCATATGCAAAATGAAGCACTTTGCCAAGCGCTCAGGGTAGTAAGCCTGCATGAAAAAAAGTTCAGGACAACGTAAAATCGATGAAAACTGCATTTAACATCATAGAGCTAATAAATAACACTAACTGTACAACTCAGCGCTCCCTTTTATGGACCAAAAGCTTTTACCCATATAACTTAATCCCTGGAGTTCAATAGGTAACATAGTAAAATTTGTGACAATTCCAGTTTTGGGTCATTTGGACTGTGATAACATCTTGCATGGTGAAACTGAGGAGTGAGAGACCACAAGCGGAACTTTAGAAAGCAAGTGGACTAGTTGTTTAATGTCAAACGAAAGCAAAATATGTTCCACAAAATATAAGCAAGAAAATCAGGTTACTGACCAGTTTAACCAACACTACAGTACAATAGGACCAACTACACAAAATTGAAATAGTTTTATGAATGGTTTTCAATTAAAATCTGTTCACTAGCACTGTACCCTGCACCAATATTCAACACTTGAAAGTGCAACTGAGTGGTGCCTTAACTGGGAAATAATAGAGAACTCAGTATGTTGGTGAATTGTTTTCTCAGCAACTCTTTGGTTGTAAACATCAACTCCTCGGCAACGACAACAATTTAAAGTAAAATTTTCTACATATATTTGTGAGAACTAAAAAAATCAAATTCACTTGGAAAAAAAGTAGCTTCTACTTTATTCAACCCTCGAGAAAAGATACAACAAAGAGAAGCATAAAATCAAGAGCACATAAATACTATAAAACTTACAGAGAGCAATGCTACGGGCAGTCGCTCTATGGAAGCGACACATGCATATCACTATTAAAGGTGCTACTGGCAACCGGTTATGCCTTAGTTATTGAAAATGACAAAAATACCCATTGCCTCTGGTTCTTTTTCTTTTCTTCCGGTAAAAAACACAAAGTTATCTTCTTCCTTCTTAGGAAGTGGAGACTCTATTTATTTGTCTCTCTTTCACGCTATAAGAAGCAAGTGAAATTATTATGTGTTGAAATTTAACTTAATATTCTGAACCAAAGAAGG
This sequence comes from Bretschneidera sinensis, assembly GCA_023935145.1. Classification (NCBI taxonomy): domain Eukaryota; kingdom Viridiplantae; phylum Streptophyta; class Magnoliopsida; order Brassicales; family Akaniaceae; genus Bretschneidera; species Bretschneidera sinensis. The sequence goes on from CM043702.1 coordinate 51,005,081, forward strand.
AAGAAAGTTAGATCTGCAACAACTACATCATCACCAATTCACCATAACAAAGAGAAGCATAAAATCAAGAGCACATAAATACCATAAAAATTACAGAGAGCAATGCTACGGACAGTCGCTCTATGGAAGTGACACACGCATATCACTATTAAAAGTGCTACTGGTAACCGGTTATGCCTTAGTTATGGAAAATGACAAAAATGCCCATTGCCTGTTTTTCACTGATTCTTTTTCTTTTCTTCTGGTAAAAAACACAAAGTTATCTTCTTCCTTCTTAGGAAGTGGAGACTGTATTTATTTGTCTCTCTTTCACGCTATAAGAAGCAAGTGAAATTATTATGTGTTGAAATTTAACTTAATATTCTGAACCAAAGAAGGAAGAAAGTTAGATCTGCAACCCACTACATCATCACCAATTCACCATAACCATCACCGCACAACCAATTTAAGCTCCAATTTGAAGCAAAAGCAAAATCAACATGAATCCAATTAAATTCAAACTTCTTTAAACAAGTGAGAAAATAAATAGTTCTACTTCCATAAGCGTTCCACCATCACGACAATACTCAACCTCCACCATAGTTGCGTTGACCACCAAGCTGTAAATAAAGAGAGATCTATGCCGCTATCAAGGAACTTGACACGCTTGTTATCTTGTAGAAGGAGCTCAGCCTCCTCTACGGCCATAAAGGCCTCTAGGATGCTCGTCGATGGCAAAATCTACCATAGAATGAAGTTCTTCTCTCTAGAACTCTCTGTTATTCAATTGTTAAATAGTTATATATCATCTCTTCAGTCATTTTTTAAAGGATAGTATAAGTAAACCGGAAATTTTATGTTGCCGGTAGCACTTTTGATGAAGGAATGCAAGTGTCACTTTTATAAAGCGAGTGTTGCTGCACATTGGTCCTTCCAACTGTCTCTAGCATTTCTCAACTTACAGATCCATGGAACAAAATGCATACTCATATGTCCAAAGAAGGCTCAAATCTAGCCTACATAATGTTGAAAACTACACCAAGATCAAATCGGGACAAAACCAACGTAAGTTACTTGTAATTAGGGCAAAATGTAATTTCGAAATTTAAGTCATAAGATTAACCGGACAGGATCAGCAAGCCAAACTTTGACAGGTAAGAGAAAACTAAGATTTGCAGTATGGCCATTCCTCTGAGCCTGTTAGGCCAATATAACATAACAACAAGGAAAAAAGAAAGCTAGACTTCATGCCCTTATTCTTGGCATTAATTTTATAAGAAAAGCTAAAGACTAGAATTGATTGTCATTAAACAAAAATGTGAGGAGCTTAGGTTAACAATGATGATTTTTTATTAAACTGCAACTCCAACTTGAATGGATGGCCAATTTGAGTATAACCCACAAGAACAAGAAAGCATTCAGAACTAGCTGGTTTCAAGTACTCTTGAATAGTCAATAACCTACACAATCTCAAATATGAATGCATGGACACAACCTTGAGTCACCAAATGTAGGATTTTTTCTTTTTTAACCACTGTGCAAAAAGGATTGGTCAGAAAAATAATTTACTCTCTTATTTTCCTTAAGAAGACTGCCATTTTCGACTTCTAGTCATGCCATATCAGAATCTTGAGAGTGATTATCAGGATACATCCAATGCCCATGCATCTGCACTAGGTAGCCTTAGACTGTTACCATTCACCAGACATCAGTATATTTACAGGGACAACAATTGTTTTCAGTAAAATTGACTCAATACAAGGTTTATTTCTGCCATTCTCAGCAATTTTTTTATTCTTTTGATGTGCAGTAGTGCATAAATTCATTTTCACAAGAACATGCTCACGAATAACATCTACTTTCTGTACAACGTTACGTGTCAACATAACAGACTCGAAATACTTCTATTGCAAATATTATACATGATTCCTATATTTGCAGTTATGTACTACCCTAATTATCTATATTTTCTTGTAAAGAAAATTACAAAACAAAATATTACCAGTAAGAATTGAAATCCAGTAATTAATCCACGTGCATCAATGTTTTTATGTAATTTGCTGAAGATCTAGAATGCCAATCAACTTTTCATTTCCTATTTCTCTTCCTTTGAAGGAGTTGAAATAGGCAACAACCACCACTAATTATGAAAATGATTTCCCTAATTTCTTGAGCGAATAAAATAAAACTATACAAAAAGAGTAAGCAGATAACAGGAAGAAGGTAAGTGAAATATGAGCAATGTAAAGACAACATCATTGGGGCAAACATATCATAGTAATTATGCATAGAAAAACCAGTTCAAGGGAAAATGGGTATCAGGCATGTCCTGAGTAAGAATTTCCCTTTCCCATTAGGTCGTGGAAAAAAATTTATATGATACCACATGCTCTCTTACAACTATCATCATTAAACTCAACTTCGTTATTCATTACAAACTGAAAATGTTGGAAGTAGTTAGTCTTTAGTTTTCCAATATGACCCTTTAGATATCAACAAAATTTTCTAATATTCTTATCCCTTCCTACCCCAGCCCCAGCTCCAGCCCCACCCCAAATCTGAGCCTACAGCTATATGCACGTTGGAATTCATTCTTAAATCTTGAGATTCTGAATATTATTTGCTCACTTTCTTCTTCAAATATGTTCGGAAACCCCTTTTTTTTGTATTTTTCTTATAAAAACAGTAAGCTCCAAAACATATGCTGGAACATCCCATCCTCACTTGACCACTTTTAACGATCATTAGAACGAGTGGATATCGATACAAGATATGGACTCCTTAGTCCTTAGGCAATCTGAAGGTGCAAATTTTGACAAGAGCCACCACCAGGGCAGAATTTAAAGCTTATGAATATATTTCTGCTAACCCCTTTGATTATACCCTTTGTCCTTTCCAGTAAAAAAAAGGACCATAAGGGCTATTATGCTCTTTCACATCAAATTTCTGTCAGTCCTGTCTTTGAGAGTATAATTTTCTTGCACTGCTCTCTCTGACATCTTCCCAGTCAAAATGTTCCAATTTCACCACAGATCCCCTTGAGTTGTGCATGCTATTTAAAAGAACATAAATCTCTCACTCTCTCACATAGACATACACGTAATCTGAATTCTGAAGAACATGTGTAATAAGCATAAATTACAGATTTTTAATTTGTTACTGTCTAAATTATCAGAGTAAACAGCCTACTAACCCTAAAGACAATAGTCATATTTATATAGAACTGAATAATGAGAAAGTAAAAAAAGTACCCTTATAGTCTAACATACTCTAACACTCCCCCTCAAGTTTGAACATATGTGTCATATGCACCCAACTTGTTATATATAGATTTAATCTGAGTCCCACCTAAGGGTTTAGTGAAGATATCAGCTAATTGATATGCAGATTTCACATGTCTTGTGCGAATCACATCTTGTAACAGTTTCTCCCGAACAACATGACAATCCACCTCAATATGCTTTGTCCACTCATGAAATACAGGATTAGTTGTAATATGAATAGTGACTTGGTTATCACAGGCTAAACTCATAAGACAAGACTGTGGAAACCCAAGTTCAGCTAGAATCTGCTTTAACCATACTAACTCGCAGGTAGTATGAGCCATAGCTTTGTATTCAAACTCCGTACTAGACCTCGCAACCACCGTCTGTTTCTTACTTTTCCATGACACCAGATTACCTCTAACAAACACACAATATCCTATGGTGGATCTCCGATCTGATGGAGAACCTGCTCAATTTGCATCGGTATATCCCATCCCTTAATCTAAGCACGACCATGATTCTGATATAACAAACCACAATCGAGAGAACTCTTAAGTTATCTCAGAATGTGGATAATTGCATCCCAATGACTAGTCCGTGGAGCATCAAGAAATTGACTAACCACACTTGTAGCAAAGGCAATATCAGGTCTAGTGACAGTTAAGTAATCCATTTCCCAACCAAGCATTATACGGTCCTAGGTCTGTTAACAACTCATCTTGATCAACTAAAAGTTTAGCGTTGGGATCCATAGGATTATCTATGGGCTTGCACCCTAGCATCCTTGTATTACTCAATAGATCCAATACATATTTTTGTTAAGACAAAGAGATATCATGACGAAAGCGGGCAACCTCAATACCTAGAAATTATCTCAATTATCCAAGGTTCTTGGTTTGAAACTTGTTACCAAGATACTGTTTCAAAGCTTGAATACCTTCTTTATCATCTCCTGTGATGACGATATCATCCACATATACAATCAAGAGAATCTTGCTTGACCCACGATGTCTATAAAACACAGAGTGATCTACTCCACATCTAATCAGACCAAAGTCAATCACCACCTCACTAAACCTGCCAAACCAAGCTCTAGGAGATTGTTTCAATCTATACAAAGATTTCTTCAAACGACAACAAATCCGAGAGGTTGCTCCATATAAACCTCCTCGTGCAAATCACCATGAAGGAAAGCATTTTTAACATTAAGCTGATGTAAAAGCCAAGAAAATGTGGTAGCCAAAGAGAAACATACGAACTGAGGTAAGTTTGGCTACCGAAGAAAACATATTGGAATAATCAATGCCATAAACCTGGGTATAGCCTTTTGCCACCAGGCGGGCCTTCAATCGATCAATAGTACCATTAGGATGAAATTTGATTGCATACACCCAACGACACCCCACAACAAATTTACCAAGAGGAAGAAGAACCAACTCCCAAGTACTAGTATGAGACAAGACATCCATTTCAGTTTCCATAGTTGCTTTCCACCCTGAATGGGACAAAGCTTCTGTAAGAAACTTGGGAAGAGAGGTAGTAGACACAAATGCAACAAAAGAAGCATAGGTAGGAGACAAGTTATCATAAGAAATATAAGAGGCAATAGGATGAGAGCGTTTACCTTTGCGAAGGTCAACTAAACAATCATCTTCAGTGAAGGAAGGATCGAAAGAGATTGAATGTGGAGGAGTAAGAGGTTTCGGGCGATGAGAATACACTTGGAGACGGTGATCAGGTGGGGCTGGTCTGTGAAGGTAGGGATGTGGAAAGAGGCTGAGGGATGGGAGGAGTGGGAAAGGAAAGAGGAGACACAGATGGATCTGATGATGAAAGGGAAGTAGCCAAATCAAACATCGAATGGGACGGGGTGGACTCAAAGAAAGTGACATCGACAGACACAAAGAAGCGTTTCAAGGACGGACTATAACAACGGTATCGTTTCTGCGTACGAGAGTAGCCAAGGAACACACACTTAATGGAACGAGGAGCAAGTTTGTCAATGCCAGGAGCAAGTTGATGAACAAAACAGACAGACCCAAAGACACATGGATGCAAAGGAAATGGGTGATCACATGGAAGCAACACCGAGTGTAGGCTCTTAACGTAAGAACAGATGAAAGCATGCGATTAATTAAATAGCACGTAGCAAGGACAACATTTTAGGCATATTCATATGAAACAAGATAGTGCGGGCAACATCTAGAAGGTGATTATGCTTTCTCTCAGCAACCCCATTTTGTTGGGAGGTGTAAGAGCAAGAAGATTGATGAATAATACCATAAGCTAGCATGAAAGAATTAAATGGTTCAGATAAATACTTGCGTGCATTGTCACTACGAAGAATGCAAACAGGTAAATTAAATTGTGTTTTGATCTCAACGCAGAAAGCACAAAATATGGAGAATAATTCATCACGATATTTCATTAAATAAAGCCAAGTAAGCCGAGAATAGTCATCCACAAAAGTGAGAAAATAATAAAAACCAATATTTGAAGATGTTGAGAGTCCTAATTAAGTTTCCTAGTAGATTTCCTAAATTTTATCTATTTTATGTCTATCTTATCTAATTATGGCTTTTAGTCCTATTAGGTTTGATATTCAAAAGTCTATATATAGGACTGTTGAATTATATTCAAATCATCAATCAATAATACAATTTTTTTTTTCAATTCTTCCTATTAACATGGTATCAGAGAAAGGTCTCTCTTGCGATCCCGAATAAATTTTCAGCCCAACTTTGGCTCTATGCATCATAGCAGTACTATTCACTCTTCATGGATACTGTTCACGACACTATTCTTGGGTACTGTTCACGTCACTATTTTCAGGTATTGTTCACAGGTAGTAGAGAAAGTTTGATAGATAGATTCGTACAAAAAAAAGAAGAAGATTGTAAAAAAAACATAACAGGCAGTCAACAAAAAAAGCAGTAAAAAGAATCCTTAGTATAAATAAAAACAAAAGCACTTCAAAAAAAATTCCAAAAAAAAGTTCATTCCTATGGCTTCAGATAAATTTCCTTTGGTGACTCAGGCTTGGCAAGGTGGTCGAGCTGATGTTAGTAATAGTAGAGGACATAGTTTTAGTGATATAAGTCATCGTAATGGTAGAGGTGGTCGTGAAATTGGTGGTAGTGGTATATTTGTTGGTAGTGGTGGTGATGGTCGGGTTCAATTCGTCAATGTACTCACTATCACCGTTATTGGCATACTCGGGAGAAGTATTGGCACTTGATTGGTTGTCCACTAGTTTCTAATGGTGTGACTTCTGATTCAGTTGAATGTGATATGCGTCCTTGACTTCTTGAAGGTTTCCAAAGTTGAGTATGATGAGGTTTTACAGTATAAGGCAGCTCACCTCGCATCATCCATCAGTCATCTTGCTTTCATACATCTCAACAAAATGGGGTTGCTGAGTGAAAAAATCGTCATCCTTTAGATATTACTCGTACTCTTTTATTTCATATGCATGTTCCTAAATTGTTTTCGAGTGATGCTATTCTTACTGCTTGTTACTTAATTAATCGTACACCATTCTCTGTTCTTAATGGCAAATCCCCACACTCTGTATTATTTTCTAACGATACACCTTTTCATGTACCTCTTCCTACTTTTGGGTCCGTTTGTTTTGTTCATCAGCTTAGTTGAGGCATTGACAAACTTGATCCTCGCTCCATTAAATGTATTTTCTTGGGTTATTCTCTCACACAAAAGGGTTATCGGTATTATAATGCGTCGTTAGAAAGGTACTTTGTTTGTTCTGATGTTATATTCTTCGAGATTTCCCCATTTTATTCTTAGTCTCACTCTGTATATGATCTGACTGATTCTTTTCCGTTTTCATTACCCATTCCAATGCCTTTTACACGGTCACATCCTCCTACTATGGTTTCCCCTTCATCAGTTCCTCTTAGGTTAGTATCTCCACTACAAGTTTACACTCGTCATTCAAAACCTCCAATCTCAGTTGCTCCACCAATTACTTCCTTGTTAACAGATCCGACTCTATCTTTAACTACCTCAGCTAAGGATGATCTTCCCATTGCTCTTCGAAAGGGTAAGCATTTATGTACCACTCATCTTATTGTTAATTTTGTGTCTTATGATCATTTATCTCATTCATACGCTTCATTTGTGGCTTCATTCTCTACTATCTTTGTTCTTAAGTCTGTTACAGAAGCTTTGTCTCATTCTGGGTGGAAAGTAGCCATGGAATAAGAGATGCATGCTTTGAGTACTAATGATACATGGGACTTGGTTCTTATCCTGTCTCGGAAATCTATGGTTGGATGTCGTTGGATTTATACTATAAAAGTTCATCTTGATGGTACAAACAGATTGAAAGCTCGTCTTGTAACAAAAGGATATACACATGTATATGGTATTGATTATGCTGAAACATTATCTCCTATGGCTAAGATTAAATCTATTCATGTTTTTATCTCTTGGGTGGCTACGTTTAATTGGCATCTACATCAGTTAGATGTCAAGAATGCTTTCCTTAATGGTTTTCTACAGGAGGAGGTTTACATGGAGCAACTTTCTGGGTTAGTCTGTTGGTTGAAGAAGTCCTTATATAGTTTGAAACAATCTCCTTGAGCATGGTTAGGCAAATTTAGTGAAGTAATGATTGATTTTGGTCTCAGTAGATGTGGTGTAGATCATTCTGTCTTTTAAAAACATAGTCAAGCGGGTAAGATATTGTTAATTGTGTATGTGGATGATATTGTGATCATAGGAAACGACAATGAGGGAATTCTAAAACTAAAACAGTTCCTACGTACTACGTTTCAGATAAAAGATCTAGGACAACTGAGATATTTTCTGAAAATCGAAGTTGTTAGATCTCGTCATGGTGTTTTTTTATATCAGCGTAAATATGTTCTTGATTTGTTGAGTGATACTGGAATGTTGGGGTGTAAGTCTATAGATAATCCAATGGATCCCAACACAAAACTTGCAGTTGATTAAGGTGAATTATTATCTGATCCAGAAAAGTATAGACGATTGGTTAAGAAATTAAATTATTTGACTTACTAGACCAGATATTTCGTTTGCAACAAGTGTAGTTAGTCAGTTTCTAGATGCTCCACCAACTAGCCATTGGAATGTTGTTACTTGTATTTTGAGATATCTGAAGAGTACTGCTGGTCGTGGTTTACTTTATCAAAATCATGGTCATACACAGGTTGAGGGTTATACTGACGCAGATTGGGCAGGCTCTCCATTTGATAGGTGGTCTACTACTGGATATTGTGTGTTTGTCGGAGCTAATCTGGTGTCGTGGAAGAGTAAGAAGCAAATTATGGTTGCTAGATCAAGTGACGAGTCTGAATACATAGCAAAGGCGCACACTACTTGTGAGTTAGTTTGGCTGAAACAGTAGGTCCTATGAGTTTGGTGCGTGACAATCAAACATCATAATTGTTGTCAAATTTCCCGTTTCTTGTTTCCTGTTTTCTAGATATTTGTTTCCTATTAGGTTATTTTTAAATAAAGGGATAAGGAAGATTGTTTCCTATTATCTCTCTAGTTTTAATTTTGTGATTTATTCCTTAAATTAAGTGATTGTTAGTTTCTATAATTGTGGAGAATCATTGACAGATTTGTTGTCTAGTTTCTCTATATAAAGCCTTTACCTTTCACGTAATAAAGTATTAGAGGAGAATTTTTCTATCCCATATTTCTTCATGGTATCAGAGCTAGGTTACGATGCTTTCTGTTAACTGCACCCTCGTCACTCTCCTCTCTCTCTAATATTTTTTTTCCTCTCCATCTACACTATCAACAATTCAGAGCTGCAGCGCCGCAGCACCCTTCAGCATATAATCTTAGCGCTGCCTTTCTCCAGTTTTTATGGCGGGCAGAACTCCAACGTTTCCATGGGGAACGGCCAAGACTGGCACCAAAGGGAATGATAGCTCGGAAATCTCGATCCTCTTGCAGCCGACCCCAATGACGGCTGCCATAGTTCACGTCCTTTACTCAGATAATTCCTCTCTCCAAATCACCTCACACAAATTCAATGGAAAAAATTACCTGCCATGGTAGCGATCTGTGGAGATGGTTATTCGAGGGAAATGCAAGTATGGCTATCTTGATGGGTCTGCCAAGAAACCTGAAGAGTCAGATTCATCTTTCCAGACTTTGAATGCTAAGAATTTAATGGTAATGGCCTGGTTAATCAACTTCGTGGATAAGAAGATTAGTGAAAGCTTTATGTGCTACATATCTGCCAAACACAAATGGGAGGCAGCCAAGAGACAATATTCTGATCTTGAAAACTCATCTCAACTATTTGAACTATGAAACAAAGCTCGAAATCTAACTCAAGCAGAGATGGATGTTATGACCTATTTCAATGCTCTTACAAAATTAGGGCAGGAAGTAGACCTATTTAATAATGGCCATTGGCTGCGTTCAGGATGCATTGAGAATCATCAAAAGATGGTGAACAAGGAAAGGATCTATGATTTCCTTTCGAGTTTTAACAAGGACGTGGATGAAGTATGTGGGCGTCTACTTGGCTCTAAGCCACTGCCAAATATTGATGACATTTTTGCTGAAGTTCGAAGAGAAGAAACTCGCAAACGCGTAATGCATGGTACCGTAAAAACAACAACTGAGAACTCTGCCTTCTCAGCTCTCAGACCTGAAAATTCTCGCGGGGAA
>CM043702.1:51017500-51215000 GCA_023935145.1 Bretschneidera sinensis
GAAAAAAACACTCTATGGTTTGAAGCAGTCCCCAAGGGCCTGGTTTGGCAGATTCACAAAGGCGGTCTTACAACAAGGGTATAGGCAAGCTCATACCGACCATACCCTCTTTTATCGACACAAAAATAGTGAGAGTACAATTCTTATTGTCTATGTGGATGACATAATTTTGACAGGAAATGATACAATGGAGATGACAAGACTGAAAACTAGACTGGCAGCTGAATTCGAGATAAAAGATCTTGGACCCTTACGCTACTTTCTTGGTATGGAGGTTGCTAGAAACCAGAAAGAAATAACAGTCACTCAAAGAAAATATGTCTTGGATCTGTTAAAGGAAACAGGGATGCTAGGCTGTAAACTGGTAGATACACCGATGGACTCCACAGCAAAAATAGGAGACAAGAAGGATGGAACTCCAGTTGATATTGGGAGATACCAGCGACTAGTTGGAAAGCTCATTTATCTTTCCCACACCATACCAGATATTGCATTCGTTGTGAGTGTTGTTAGTTAGTACATGTATGCTCCCTGTGAAGAACACATGGAGGCTGTACTCTGAATCCTAAAGTACCTCAAAGGATCGCCTGTTAAATGTTTGTTTTTCAGCAGAAATGAGTCCAAGAGTATCGAGGGATTCACTGATGTAGATTGGGCAGGTTCTATTGAAGACAGGAGGTCTGCTTCATGGTATTATACATTTGTATGGGGCAATCTGGTCACTTGACGAAGCAAGAAACAAACAGTTGTGGCCCGGAGTAGTGCTAAGGCTGAATTTCGAGCCGTGGCTCACGGTATTTGTGAAATGCTATGGCTGAAACTATTGCTTGAAGAATTGAAGATGAAAATAAATCTTCCTCTAAAGATTTACTGTGATAATAAGGCAACCATAAGTATTTCCCACAATCCAGTCCATCATGATCGGACAAAACATGTGGAAGTGGATAGACACTTTATCAAATAAAAAACTTGAGGATGGTATATTGTGCATAACCTATGTGTCTACAGGTGATCAAGCTGCAGATGTACTAACAAAAGCTCTAACTAGGAAGATGTTCAAAAGACAGATTGATAAGTTGGGCATGTTTAATCTTGGAAACCCAGCTTGAGGGGGAGTGTTGTCAAATTTCCCGTTTCTTGTTTCCTGTTTTCTAGGGATTTGCTTCTTATTAGGTTATTTTTAAATAAAGGGATAAGGAAGATTGTTTCCTATTATCTCTCTAGTTTTAATTCTGTGATTTATTCCTTAAATTAAGGGATTGTTAGTTTCTATAATTGTGGAGAATCATTGACAGATTTGTTGTTAAGTTTCTCTATAAAAGGCCTTCGCCGTTCACGTAATAAAGTATTATAGGAGAATTTTTCTATTCCATATTTCTTCAATAATAAACTAACTTATAGGGACCAAAGGCTCTGTTTTGAACACGGGAAGCAAACGAAACACGATGATACTTTCCTAGTTTGACAAGACTCACATTCTAACATTTTCACATGACTCAAACTAGGAACTAAAAGCTTTAAATACTCCAAGGAAGGATGCCCAAGGCGACAATGCAGTTGAAGAGGAGACACAACAACAAGACAAGCAACTGGTTGAGAAAGGGGATCAAGGTGATAAAGTCCATTAGATTCATGCCCTCTCTCAATCATCCTTTGTGTCTTTAGATCCTGAATAACAACAGAATCAAGGAGAAATATTACAGAACAGTTAAGAAACTTAGTAAGTTGACTCACAGAAAATAAATTAAATTTAGAACGAGGGAGATAAAGGACAAATGACAAAGACATAGACGGATTACGTTGAGCAATGTCTATTCCACTAGCAATAATGTGAGAATCATCCGCAAGAGTAACTACTGGTAAGAAAGTTGGCCGAGAGAAACTAGAAAAGACATTAGTGGTACCCGATAGTAGCAGCGAAATCGATAATCCAAGGTCTAGACGAGGAACTAGAAGACAAGCAAACAGTAAGAATACCTTTCTGGGCCAGGAAAGCAGTGGAAGAAGGTGTCAGTTGAAATGCCTCAGTTGCCTCAAAGTGAAGGAACCAAGAGAACTGAGCATAGTCATCCTCGGAAATAGATCTGAGTTGCGGATCAAGAGTGGTGGAAGGAGATTCAGTCACATTAGCAGCCACAACATTGGCAACAGGAGGTTTTCCAACCAAATCATAACAAGTAGCACGAGTATGACCAACTCGATTACAATGAGAGCACTAACAACCAACACGATTACAATGAGAGCACTAACGACCAACTCGATTACAATGAGAGCACTAACGACTAACCAACCGATAGCTCGATTCATGAGTATGACCATCACGCTGACAATGTGTACACTTGGGTCTATCACGAGCACCACGACCTTCTCTACCAGCAGGAGAACTAAAGTCCTGACTATCGCGGCCACCACCAGAACCATCACCACTACAAGAACCACCACGACCAGCCTGAGTGACTAAGGCAGATCTGAGAGCAGGAATATTAGTATCCCAAGATGAGAGACTGCGGGACAACCGAGAATAGGTCTCAGTCAGAGATAGAAGCTCAGAACTGGACAAAATCTGTGATCGCATAGAGTCAAACTCAAGTGGTAAACCCGCCAAAAACTTGAGAACGACCATTTGCTCTAGTTGGCAATGGATAACATGAATATCGATAAACAGGGGCATCACAGAATGTAATTCTTCAGAGATCCGTTACACATTAGTGAAATACTCAAGAAGGGTCTTAGTACCATTTTTGCGCCAAAGAACTCATAAGACAAGTCATACATCCGAGTAAGATTACTGGAAAACAAGAACCGAAACTTTCTTGCACGTTCGAAGGTGGGAACACATATTAGCAATTGGTGGCTCCATAGAATTCCACAACAAACCAATCAATTTAGCATCATCACGTCTCCAAAGCTTACTAACATTCGGATCAATCGGATTCTCAAGAGGGGTGTCAATAAGAAGATGAGCTTCTTTATCCTCACCAATAAAATATAATTGAACAGCAGTAGCCCATTGTGCATAATATGTACCATCTAACTTACGAGTAGTAATAGGGAGAGCTAATCCAAGACTAGATTTAGAATCCATAGGGAAACAAGAAAATCAACTTAACAAAAGAGGGGCTCAACCAACATAAATACCAAACATAGGAAATATAGGAGCATCAATAAGAAAAAACAGAAAAGGGAGACAAGAAACGGCATCCAGCAGTGACGAACAATATTCTGTTTTTCTTTTGTACCTCACAAATTCGGATCAGTTCAACGGATCTGAAAATTTAGTGCCGAAAAACAGGTCACAGCAGGCTGTTTGGGCAGATCCGGGTCAGATCTGAAGAACCAGGGTAAAAATCACTGTACAGAGGCCAGATGAGCTCGCCAGCGAGGGGATTAGGCTCGCCGGAGCAGTGTGAGTTCGGCAAGGGCTGTGCTGGCCGGAGATAACATCGGACGGTGGCCAGAGAAACAAAAGAAACGCAACCTGCTGCGTTTTGGAAACAAAAAAAAATCTGCCGGAAACGGCCGGGAGTTGGCCAGAAAAGGGGAAGGGTCTGGTCGGAAAATGTGAGGGGTCTGGTCAGAAAAGGGAATGGGAGTTGGCCAGAAAAGGGGAAAGGTCTGATTGGGAAGAAGATGCTGTAGAAGACGTTTTGTGTTTTTCTTTTTAATCAGGATCCCACTCACGTTTTGATATCATGTCAAAATTATTAGAGTGAATAGCCTACAAACCCTAAGGTCAGTAGTCATATTTATATAAAACTGAATTATGAGAAAGTACAAAAGTACCAAAAATACTCTAATATACTCTAACAGTTACCATTATGTTCAACTTTCTTCTTATATCTAAAAACAGATGACTGTGAACAATTAATACAAAAGATCTAAAAAGTCAAGATCCTGCCTATAACATTTTTTTTGATAAATAATCCTGCTCATAACAGTAATACTTTGTATTGTTCAACCATGCCTCCAAATGGCATAAAGTTCTGAAACAACCCTCTTGGTAACTTGTAAAATTCTTCAATATTAGCGAGAATGAAAGAATTATACCTTGCTATTGTTTTGTCGAGCAGATGAACCACAAATTCTGCGCCAAGAGAAACAAAATGAATCAAATATTCACTAGCTAGTTGTTCTCATGACAATATACTAAAGAAGGTCATTTCAACTGGATTACTTCTATCCTTCTGATGCCAACATTGGCTTAGTAATGCGACAGCAAATTGCAAGCTTAAGTCCACCCCACAAATGTATCAGTGATAATTACTTCTAATGGCTGCATTCTGGGGATTGAAATCATTGATTTTATTCTTCGTCACTACACATTTGGTGAAGTATCAATGGATATTTCTTTACCCTAAAAAGCTCGTTTGATCTATTAGAACATCTGTATATGATAGAGAGAGGAGAAAGGGGCATAGTGCCAGGAAAAACAAATGTAAGAATAATAGACTAGCATCCTCTCTCATGTTACATACGGATTTCACTGAAGAATTCACAACAGTCATCCTCATTAGTTATTCCTAAAGCTCATTCAAGAACATCCAAATCAAATTTCTCCACCAGCATAAGAATGAAAGAGAACAATATGCAGTAGTTTATTTTCTAAATTCACGTTTCATGGCTTCAAAATTCAAAGAAGTACTTAAAATTCAGCTTCATGTCATTCCCAATCAAGAAATAACAATCTCCATCATTGACATGCTGCTTATGGGAGGGATTTGCTTATTATCAGGAGTATACAATAAATATCAGGGTAAAACTCTTGTGAATGTCAAAAGGAGAGTAGAGAAAATTGAATTTTAGGGATTCAGTAATAATCAATCTATTGAATGATTATATGGCACTTGGTCAATGAAAGTACTGAAAGGACAAAGAACCACAAGAAAAACTTTCAAAGGAAACATTGATTTTACAAACACAAAAACCAGAAAATTTAAAAATGACTCCCATTCTATAATTCTAACTAAGGTTCAATGTACAAAGTTTTCATTGATATCTGTCTTTAAATAACAAACAAATTCCTAACCTAGATAAATATAACACTGTATGTAATAATTAAAAAGGAAAAGAAAACATGCTTACTCCAAGGACAGATGCCTATGGCCAATGCCTTTTGCCTGCCCATTTGTAAACCCCATCCCCACCCGCCCAATAAAAGTTCAATCAAATTTGTGTTTCCTAACCATCAAATGAGTTTGTTATTGGCCCAAACTCCTAATTTTATATTGATGGTTTCCATCTTCCTAATCCCTCCAAACACCAATAGTTATCTATCGAGAAAAAGCACTGCTGACAGTGCTGATTTTGACCCTGACAATATTATTGTGTTTTGGCATCATATTCCTAAATCTAATACTAATAGCTAAACAGCCAAATAAAAGTTGTCCAATTATGACATGCCAACACTAAGAATCCAATGGATGACTCCATGCGTCTAGGATACCAACCAAGTGACACCATCCAAACTGTCCTACTCACCCACCTTTATGTTGGAACTTCTCTCTAATGGCCCATAAATGAGGACAATGCATGTCAAAAGACATCATTTCACCAATCAAACCAGAGTTTAATCAGCTAAAACCAAAGCAAAGCAAAACTCGTCAAATGCATGACTTGTAAATTATCAATTTGCTATGAATCAAGTACAATTATAGAAATAGCTGATTACTCTTGAATTGGAGATGATCCTTTGAAGGAAAATGTTTGCATGCTTTAACAATCAGCACTGGGTATCCATCTCTTGATAAACCCTGCAGAAAGATCTTTCTTGGCTCCAATTCATCGTGTATTTCAGATTCTGTAACGAACCCATTTGGAACAATTGCAGCTCTCCACTTTTGCCACTGAACAAACATCTTTGCTGCCCTTTCTGGGTCCATTGATCTTGCAATCAAGAACCTCATTAGTGTTGGATCCCCGTATTTCTACCAAAAGACAAAAACCCATGAAACAAAGAACTGAACTTGAGCTAATATGAATCATGTAAATGGAGCAGCGTTCACAAAAAAAATGGTAGTATAAGGTTCGTTTACCTCTGTGGAAGAACCAAGCTTCTCGACCGATTTCCTTATCTGTGTCAGTGCAATTTCTTGGTTTTTCTCCATGGGAACCATTGTAGAAGTTTTAGTTTGGTAGTTTTGAGATCAAAGGGTAGTTGTTTTGGGTTCGATTTGAGACAAAGAGAAATTCAAAAGTGTTGGCTTTATAGGTACAAAACGTCAAAAAGAGGGAGAGAATATGCCAAAACAAAGAACTGAGGAAGCGAACACCGAAATTTGGACACAAAATTGGAAATTGGAAGTGACCTGTTCAAGTGGTTGGTTGGTACAACCAAGTCCATAGGGACTTCAGTTCATGAAAGTGACTTCTCTCTCTATCTTCTACGCTTCTCTCACTATCTTCTACGCTTCTCTCACGAAAAGTATGAAGAAAAATGAAATGCGTGGCTAGCTATGAATTTTGTTAGCTGATTTGTTTAGACTGCCGTCAAGTTTGTGAAAAACTTTATTTATTTTGTTCCGAATATTTCAAAGTATTGTTTTCTAGTTTTTAGGAGTTTATTATTTTTTGATTAATCATGAGTCTAACCGATTTTTAGGATCATGATCTTCGTGGTTAGTTATTATTTTCAAGTTTTTAAATATAAGTTTTGAATTCAATAAAATTACTTCTCCTTCGATATAATCTCTTGAGTTATTCTCTTCAAAAATTGTTGTTGCAACTTCAAAAACAACAATTGGTATCAGAGCTTTTTTCTTAAGGAACCTGTAAGAGTCTGAGATTGAATTCAATTGGACGCCATGGACGCAGAAGCAAGTTTTTCATCGATTGCTCCTCCAGTGTTCGACAGAGAAAATTATCAGATTTGGGCTGTGAGAATGGAGACCTACCTAGATGCAATGGATCTCTGGAAAGCTGTAGAAGAGGATTACGAAGTTCCACCTCTGCCAAACAACCCCACAATGGCCCAGATCAAGAATCACAAAGACAGAAAAACGAGGAAGTCAAAAGCAAAGGCCTGTTTGTTTGTTGAGGTCTTATCGACTATCTTCGCCCGAGTCATGTCACTCAAATCAGCAAAAGCAATATGGGATTATCTCAAAACAGAATATGAAGGAAATGAGAGGATCAGAGGGATGCAAGTGTTGAATTTGATCAGAGATTTTGAACTGTAGAAAATGAAGAAATCAGAAACCATTAAAGAGTATTCTGACAAACTTCTAAGCATTGCCAATAAGGTAAGACTGCTCAGTTCTGATCTACCCGACTCGAGGATTGTTGAAAAAATCCTAGTAACGATGCCTGAAAAATTTGAGGCAACCATTACGACCTTAGAGAACACCAAGGATATGTCCAAGATTACCTTGGCAGAGCCCTTAAATGCTTTACAAGCACAAGAGCAAAGAAAGGTCATGAGACAAGAATAAGCCATTGAAGGAGCACTGCCAGTCAAGCATCAAGAAGGAGGGAAAATGAGGAAGAAGAACAAGAAGAATTTTGCTGCAAGTGGCAATGCTACAGCAAACAGCAACAAGAACAAGACCAGAGGTACGAAGGGAAATCATCATCCATGCCAACATTGTGGCAGAAAGGGTCATCCTCCTTTCAAACGCTGGAGGAGACCTGATGCAAAATGCAGCAGGTGTAACCAACTTGGTCATGAAGCTGTGACTTGCAAAAGTAAAATTCAGTAGCAAGAAGTAGATGCTCAAGTTGCTGATCAAAGAGGATCAGCTCTTTGTTGCTACTTACTTCTCAAGCAGTGATTCAAGTGAGAACTGGTTAATTGATAGTGGTTGCACTAACCATATGACACATGACAGGGAGTTGTTCAAGGAATTAAGAAGCACGGAGACTTCAAAAGTCAGAATTGGCAATGGACAGCATATAGCAGTCAATGGAAAAGGCATCATTGCAATTGCAAGTTGTTTAGGTACAAAACTTATCTCTGATGTTCTCTATGTTCCAGAAATTGACCAAAATTTGTTAAGTGTTGGTCAGTTCATAGAGAAAGGCTTCAAAGTACATTTTGAAGACAAATACTGCCTAATGAAGGATGCATCTGGTCAAGAGATGTTCAACATCAAGACGAGAGGAAAGAGCTTCACACTTAACCCACTTGAGGAGGAGCAAGCTGCCTTTCCTACCAAGGAAAGTGTCACGGAGATATGGCACAAGAAGCTCGGTCATTATCATTATCAATGACTACAACTGCTTCAAACAAAGCAATTAGTAAGGGATTTACTTGTTTTAGAATATCATCTTCCTCACTACAAAGCGTGTCAATATGGAAAGCAACACAAACAACCATTTCCAAAAACAGCTTGGAGAGTAACACAGAAGCTACAATTGATCCACACTGATCTAGCAAGACCACAAAGAACACCATCTCTCAATGGTAGCCTATACTATATTGCCTTTATTGATGATCTAACAAGAATGTGTTAGATTTTCATTTTTAAATACAAATCAGAAGTTGCTAGAATATTCTAGAAATTTAAAGCTAGAATTGAAAATGAGAGTGGCTGCAAAATTCAGACATTGAGATCAAACAATGGCAAGGAGTACACATTTGCAGTATTCAATCAATTTTATGAGGATGTAGGCATTGAACATCAACTAACAGCTCCCTACACTCCACAACAAAATGGAATCAGTGAGAGGAGAAATCGATATATCCTGGAAATGACAAGATGTATGTTATATGAGAAGAATTTGCCAAAGAAATTTTGGGCAGAGGCAGCAAACACTGCGGTTTTTCTCTAAAACAGGCTACCTACAAAAGCGTTGAAGAAGCATACACCATTTGAAGCTTGGTATGGATATAAACTGTCTCTAAACTTCCTTAAGGTGTTTGGTTTTTTGTGCTTCACCTATGTTCCTCAAGTTAAGCGTGATAAACTAGATAAGAAGGTAGTACAAGGCATCTTTGTAGGCTACAACACAATATCTAAGGCTTAAAAAGTCTTTCAGCCACAAACGGGGAATATTATCATAAGTAGGGATGTGCACTTTATAGAAAATGAAGAATGGAATTGGGACACTTCAAAGGACTCAAATCAACTGAAGTTAAACTTTCCTGTCAGAAATGTCGAGGAGTAGAGAAATGACAATTGGCAGAGTGAGATAGTGGACGACATTCTAGTTAGAAGCACCAGATTGCTCGCTGATATTTATCAGAGATGCAACATTGCAGTTTGTGAGCCTGAAAGTTATGATGAAGCAAAACATGATCAGAATTAGACTGCTGCAATGAAGAAGGAGCTGTACATGATCAAGAAAAACAAGACATGGTAGCTTGTTGATAGACTTCAAGACAGAAAAATCATTGGGGTCAAATGGGTGTTCAGAACCAAGCTTAATGCTGATGGTTCCATCAACAAATACAAATTAAGGCTTGTTGTTAAAGGATATGCTCAAATTTTTTGGTGTAGACCATTCAGACATGTTTGCACCAGTAGCTAAACTTGACACCATCAGGCTGCTACTTGCTGTTGCAGCACAAAAGGGCTGGAAAATGTACCAGTTGGATGTTAAATCAGCATTTCTAAATGGTTTCTTGCAAGAAGAAATTTATTTTGAGCAACCAGAAGGTTTTGTGAAGAAAAGAGAAGAAGACAAAGTTTATCTTCTTAAGAAGGCTCTCTATGGATTGAAGCAAGCTCCAAGAGCCTGGTACAACAGAATTGATGATCATCTGCTAAGTTTAGGCTTCAAAAAAAGCCTATATGATACCACTCTTTATGTCAAGCAATGTGAGGTTGATATTCTTGTTATTTCTCTTTACGTAGATGATCTTTTGATGATTAGAAACAATACAGCTTGAATTGATGAATTTAAGCTAGAAATGATGAAAGTATTTGAGATGACTGATCTTGGATTGATGACTTACTTTCTCAAAATGGAGATCAAGCAGAGTCAAGATGAAGTTTTCATTTGTCAAAAGAAGTATGCAAAGGAAATTCTCAAGAAGTTTCATATGGAAGATTGCAAGTCAATGAGCACTCCTATGAATCAAAAAGAAAAGTTGAGCAAGGAAGTTGGAACAGAAAAAGTGGATAAGGCACGCTTTAGAAGTTTGATTGGGGGCCTGATGTATCTTACAGCAACAAGACCTAACATCTTGATCGCTGTGAGTCTTTTATCTCAGTTTCTACATTGTGTAAGTGAAATACACTTGAAGGCTGCTAAGAGGGTGGTTAGATACATCAAAGGCACAATCAACTTTGGCATCAAGTTCAAGAAAAGCAAGGAGTTCAAGTTGGTTGGTTTTTCTGACAGTGACTGGGCAGGATCCATTGATGACATGAAAAGTACCTTTGGGTACTGCTTTAGTTTTGGATTAGGAATTTTTTCATGGAATTCAAAAAAACAAGAAACAGTAGCTCAATCTACTGCTGAAGTAGAGTTTGTTGCTGCAACTGCTGCTGTAAATCAAGCTTTGTGGCTGAGGAAGATATTGAGTGATCTTCATCTTGAGTAGAAAGAAGACACAAAGATTTTTGTTGATAATCAAGCTGCAATGGCTATTTCTCACAATCCAGTTTTTCACAGGAAAACTAAACATTTCAACATCAAGATGTTTTTCTTGAGGGAAGTGCAGAAGAATGGTGTTGTAACTCTTGTTTATTGCAGAACAGATGAGCAAATAGCTGATGTTTTTACTAAACCATTACCAGTTAGCAAGTTCGAGTTTTTAAGATTGAAACTTGGTGTTTGCAGTCTCTAAAGCAAATAGGAGTGTTAGCTGATTGTTTAGAACTGCTGCCACGTTTGTGAAAAACGTCATTTATTTTGTTTTGAATATTTCAAAGTATTGTTTCCTAGTTTTTAGGAGTTTATTATTTTCTGATTAATCATGAGTGTAATCATGGCTTATTTTTAGGATCATGATCTTAGTGGTTAGTTATTATTTTCAAGTCTTTAAATGTAAGTTCTGAATTCAATAAAATTACTTCCCCTTCGATATAATCTTTTGTGTTCTTCTCTTCAAAAATTGTCATTGTTCTTTCCTTCAAAGTTGTCTTTGTTTTTTGTTGCAACTTCAAAAACAACAAATTTGTCATCCTTTTCTATATTTTCTATGAAGTATTTCCAATTTTCCATATAGCCACATAAGGCACAAAACATTGCTTGCATGAGCTGAAAATTATTTACTACATCATTTTTCGCCGTGAGCTTATGGCCCTCAAACACGACCGCATGAATACCATATTTTCGTGTAAAACATCATGTTCATTGCCCTAAACAATCGTAATAGTAAACTAATACTAACAAAAATACAAAATAATTACCTCTATTTCTTATTTCTTTTTACGATGATGATTTTATCTCTCTATTTCACGTATAACCGTAATAGTAATGATTAATAAACAACAAAAAATTTGTCCAACATGAAGATGGACAAATGTCCAAACTGTCCACTACTACATGAGGTGTTTTATAATCAATATGGGCGTTCTTGATTCGTCCGGGGCGTCTAATGAATGTCATAGTTCTTAACCATTAAACTAGTGTTCTTGTTGCAAAATTATTACACTTCATAAATATATAATACATGTTATCTAGTTTAATAATAATTATAAATTATTTAATTAATCACTTACAAGTTACAAAAAAAATAGAAAAATAAGTTATTATTCATATAATTTATATATATATATATTAATATTTATAAAATTATAATTATCACACTATAGAGAGTTAGTAAAGTATTAAAATTTGATATTAATTAATTAATTAATATTATTTTATTAAAATTTTGAAACACCTCAACATATTCAAAAGACTTATGCCCCAACGCCTTGCCCAACTCATTCGCCGATGAAAACACTGATCCCTACTCAAAACTTCATGATTAAAGTGCGCGAAATTAACCGGTCCAATAAGATTCAGACACATGGATGCACAATCATGACCAATCACTTTAGGCTAGTAAGAAGTACTCATAGATCAATGGAGGTCGCATCACACAAAGCTCAAAACACAAATATCACATCCCTATTGGGACCCATCTTTAGACCTTGGGAAGAGGATCGTTCTTATAAAATGACTTAAACCTTCATAACAAGAGGGTTCTTCCATGAACACAATAGGCTTCTAAACAATAAGAATTTATTTGGCTTTCCCTCTCTTTCACTTAGGTACTTCCTAAACCTTTCCTTTTACTTCACTTTGGTACATTTATTAACTTAATCATCGGAGGGTCTTTTTCGGAGAACCAAATTTTGAGTGTTCTCCTTATTAGGGTTCGTGTACCATGTTGATGTAATCTTAGGAATGAGGCAAACATCAAAATCTTTCCTTAAAAAACTCAAGACCAATTGACAAGATCACCCTTGTCTTCTTTTTGGCATCAATAAATTGGCATCATTTGTAGGAAACGACAAATTTGTCTTACAATGTCACCAAATAAATCCCTCAATTGTAGCCTCAAAGAGCTCCATTCAACTCCCTAAGGAGAGAGAGTGTGTGTCTGGCAGCCACGGAGCATACGGATGGGTATAACCCTCACCAAGCCTTAGGGATTCACCAAAATCCTAAAGCCCATGATGATCGGGCTTAATCCAGCTCCACAGAAATTGATCTATCGATCCAGTTTCCACGACCGAGCACGAGTAGCTTAAGCACCGGTACAACCACCTGACTTTCATGTTTGCACGGAAAATACTAGACCTAGTCCGAGTTCAATCAGTATCAGCCCACCATCAGGAAACCAACATGGCTATAACTAGAGAAGGTCAAGAAAACTTAAGAATCTCAAGTCAGCACAAGTTTGACTAGAAGCAAAGTGTCCGAAGCCGAACTCGGCACATTGAAGCTTCCAAGCCCAAGACTCAACCGACTCCGAAGTAGTATGAAGAGAAGTTCACTTCATGTCTGACTCTTGACCTCAGGGAAGACACAAGAACCCAAAGTTACTTAATGTCTTTTAGCAGTTGAGGCAGATGAACAATTATGTTGACCTCACTCTAAAGACCTACAAGCCAAAAATCTTGAATGAGATCATACCTCTATGAAATCCATTCTCGCGAAAAGTCATGGATATAATGATTCCTGAAACCTTCAAGTCCCTAATGATCATCCATGGGCATACAAAAGCAGTAATGTGCCAATCTTTCCTAGTCACACTTCAAAGAACAGCACGAACCTAGTTCTCAAATCTTCCCTCAAGATCAATCAAGTCCTTCAAAGACTTGAGTGAGCAGTTTGTAACTCACTTCTTCAACAGTTGTGGACCAAGAAGGAAAATAGAGAGTCTACTCAGTTTCACTCAACAAGTTGATGAATCTCTCAAGGAGTACATCAATCGGTTCAAAACAATCATGGTAAAAATCAGAGAGCTCGACCAGAAAATGACAGCAATAGCCTTCTTCAATGGACTTCGGGCCTTTGAATTCAGCCATCACCTGTCCAAAAACTCAATGAGTTCTCTAACAACCATTTTTTATCCAACAGAAAAGTTTGTTATGGCTGAAGAAGATCAGAGTTTTAGGAACCAAATAGAGGATGTTACGAAGATGTCCTAACCTAGTTCAACTCTTCACCACATACTTAGGACCCACTAAGTAGGTGAAATGGAAGCAGTAAAGTTGGAAGCAGTCCAAGATCAAAGCACCACATAAATGCATGAATGAACTGGAGATCGCAACTCAAGGTAAAATACTGAAGTCCAACAATTGGACAAAACCCACATAAGAAGCTTCACTCAATTCACCTAAGATGAAGATCTTAAAAAGTACGAAGTTAATGACCAAAGTCCCACACTACCCTGATTCACTACTCGAATGAAGCTGAGATAGAAGAATCAAGACCAAAGTTCAAAGACCAAAGTCTCAACACTTGTAAAAAATCTTGAAAACTTTACTCGACAAAAAAGGTAAAACAGAAAGACAAGAAATGTAAAAAACAATAAAAAAATTTCATCATTTAATATATATTTACAAATTATGGGCTTCGACACCAAAGTTACATGGAAAAAGAAAATACAAAGTCCTAGACTTAAGACTCATGTTCCTCATTCCTGGTCTCTTTAGTTTGGACCTTAACCACCTCTTCTCTAGCTCTTTCCTACTCTTAGGATCTTCGAGGATCTCTAAACTAGCCCAGTCCATATCAGGCCAACGCTTAGGCCCCGCTGCCTTAGTCATGTCGAACCCTACAATGTAATATCTTGAAGCCTCCTTCAACAGTTCACACTTGAAGGCCTTAAATTTACAAAAGTTTTCCATAACAGAAGGCCCATCCTAGTTCAGTTCGACTCTCAGCTCTCCATCAACCCAATGGAGATGATCAATTTCAGCCTTCAATTCTCCCTCAACTTGTTGGAGATGGTTCACTTTGGCTTCGAACTGGCTTTCCACCTTCTAAAGTCTGGAGACTTCAGCTTTCAGTGCTCGACCTCCTCCCTGGTAGTGTGGTAGTTATCATTCACCGCAGCCAAGAAGGCTTGTAGCTCTCTCTTCTCAGCTTTTAGCTGGTTGTTCTAGCTTGCGAGGATCTCCAACCATTCCCCATTATCCTTGTTGATCCTCACTTGTATTTTAATGATGACAAAACATAACTGTTAATATACTAACAGTTCAATCTAAGTGTAGTAAGCAACAAAAGCACTCAACCAGGGATCAAGATGCAAGAACTCTAACCGAATCATTCTTTCAAGTGAAGACTGAAGAACTAGTATAGGTCTAAGATATTAAAACCAGTGTAAGTCTTACTTGTACATTGTAATAGCTTGTTCAATGGCTCGCACACAAAATGCTTTTAAACAAAACTTTTTGAACAAACATTTACAAGTTAAAAGCTTTTCAAAAACAGAAAAACTGGGTTGGAAGACAACCCAGTCGATTGGGTACATATACCAGTCGACTGGTATATGGGACAGTAAGTCTCCAGTCGACTGGGTAAGATATACCAGTCGATTGGTCAAATGGACAGTAAGTCCCTAGTCGACTCGGTAAGACATACCAGTCGACTGGTTAAATGGACAGTGAGTCCCCAGTCGATTGGTAAATTGGACAGATAGTCCCCAGTCGACTGGTAAGAATAACCTAGTCGACTAGTACCCCAGAAGCTTTAAAAATGAGATTTTTCAAGAGAACCCAGTCGACTGGTATCACGACCCAGTCGACTGGTAGTTCAAAAAATATGACCGTTGGACACGAAATCTAAACTTTTAAAGGCACAATCTTTTCAAATTTAAGTCCCAACGGCTATATTAATTGATGGCTAGATAAACCGACTCTATTGAGCATTCAATAGAGAGTTGGAGATATTAAAAAGAGAAAAACACACACAATCAAGTTATTTACTCTTTGAAACACAAAAGCTTTGAAATATCTTGCTGAGCCATTCTTCAAGCTTTTCCTTGAAAGAGAGACATTATTCAGTTGTATAAGCTTTCATTTGCTGTCTCTCTACCATTTACTTTACAACATCTTTTATAAAGGGATTACTTCCGAAAGGAAGGGGATTACTTCTGAGAGGAAGGGGATAGCTTCCGAGAGGAAGGGATTGTAAGGTTTGTACAACACCAGTGAAGTTGTACGACTAAGTTTCTTAGTGGATTGCTTCAAGGAGGTTCCTTAAAGAGAGTGGACGTAGGGTCGGAAAGAATCCGATATTACCGAACCACTATAATATGAGTTTGCATTCTCTACTCCTTAAACTCTTTATTTACAGCACATTACTTGTTTAATTACTTGTTGCTTATATGTTTTTATAAACTTGAGTTTATTCCACGAAAGTATTAAAAACCTAATTCACCCCCCTTATTGGGTTGAAACCTCAATCTAAAATTGGTATCAAAGCCTCGTTCTCAATTTTAGGCTTAAAATCCTTGAGTTGATCCGATGGCAGCAAATAGCTATTCTGAGGGACACTCTTATACTAGACCTCCTTTGTTCAATGGCTCCAACTATAACTATTGGAAAAACATAATGAAAATCTTTGTCGAATGACAAGATTATAATCTGTGGAGAGTCATTGAAGAAGGACATAGAATTCCTTCAAAGGAAATAACTATTGGAGAGATCAATCATACAATGCCTAAACTCAAAACTGAGTACATTGATGAGGATTGTAGAATGATGTCCCTCAATAGCAGAGCAACAAGTATTTTACATTGTGCTTTAGATATTTCTGAATATAATAAAATCTCTGCATGTGTTTCGGCTAAAGAGATATGGGATAAACTGCAAATTACATATGAAGGAACTAGTGAGGTCAAAAAATAAAAAATCTGTATGCTAGTTTCTGAATATGAATCCTTTAAAATGTCTCATAACGAAACAATTTCTGAAATGCACTCACGGTTCACAACTATTGTAAATGGTTTAAAACTGCTTGGTAGGAATATTGAGGAGTTTGAACTAACAAGAAAAATTTTGAGATCCTTGCCACCTTCATGGAAACTAAAGAAGACAGCCATTCAGAAGGCCAAAGATCTTGACAAACTTGATGTTGAGACACTACTTGGATCATTGTTGACATATGAGATGGAAGAAATGACTCCCATCGTCAATAATGATAAGAAGAACAAAGAAATAGAATCGGAAAAGAAGCAGAGAGTAACGAGGAAAATGGTGAAATGGCCTTAATCACTAACGGTTCCATAGGTTCTTGAAGAAAAGCAAGAAACCTTATACAAAGGATCCCACTTCAAAAAGGGAACCACTTATGTGTCATGGTTGCAAGAAGCCCAGTCACATCAGGGCTGATTGTACGGTTTCAAACAAACCATACAAGAGCTTCAAGAAGAAAGCCATGATAACAACTACTTGGAGCGATGATGAAGAAGAAGAAGAGTCATCGGACAAAGAAGTCGGATACGAGGAAATTGCCAACCTTTGTCTTATAGCAATCGATGATGACAGTGAGGTAACATCTTCTCACTCTTCTAAGAATAATATTGTGAGTAGTAGTGAAGAACTGCTAGAAGTAATATATGAAATGCATGATGAATTGAAGAAATTCGATTCTAGAAATTCAATTCTTAAGAAAGAGGTATCATCTCTTTCTATGGAGATGATAAGTCTTAGAGAAGAAAAAGATAAATTATCTTCTTTGCTGTATGATTCTTCTTAAGACTTCCTCAAAGATGAAAATGAAAATTTAGAGAAGAAGAAACTAGAAATGAATGGTACTATATCTAGACTCATGCTCGGAAAGGAAAAGCTTGATGAAGTGCTTTCTTCCTAAAGATTAAGTGGAGGAAAATCTGGTTTATGATACTCTCCATTAGGAAAACAAAAATCAAAAGAGAGCTTATTCATTAAAGCTTCATGCGTGAGTGAAGCCTCTACTTCAAAAACCCCTAGCAAGGTTAAAAGCACTCCCTCAATGAATGCTAGGAAATCTAGAAATTCAAATGTTCATACAAGAATGAAGCATCCTAGAAATACACATGCTTATATGTATGCACACTCAAGAAGTGCTTATACACATCCTAAGGAGAACCATCATGTGCATCCTATGAACAATATGTATAATCAAAATATGCACTCTGCACATACACATCCTAGGAATTACCATCATGGTTACCCTAGAAATAATTTGCATACTCATAAAAATGCTAGCATGTATCCTAGAATGCATCATCATACATTCTCTGGAAATGACATGTATACTCATATTCCTTACCATAGAAACATGTCTCCTATGAACTCCTATCCTAAGAATTATAGATATGCACAAGTAAGAAATCCTAGAAATATCAATAATTATTATCCTAGGATTGTGCATTATCAACATGTCCTTAGATCACCATATATTGTTAAGAAAGTATGGGTTCCAAAAGGAACCGTGTTTTTTAGGACTAACCCCAAAGGACCCAAGAAATTTTGGGTATCTAAAAGTGAAATTGTATATCCTTGTGTGATGTAGATATGTCTCCACACCAAGGAGAAAGGTAACTATTGGTACCTTGATAGTGGATGCTCAAAACACATGACCGGTGATAAAAGTGTATTCAAAGAGCTAACTTTAAGAGATGGTGGATTTGTCACCATTGGAGACAACACCAAAATAAAAATCGTCGGGCATGGAAAAGTCGGTAATGATTTCTCAACCTTAGATAATGTATTGCTAGTATAAGGCCTTAAGCCAAATTTACTAAGTATTAGTCAACTTTGTGACAAAGGCAACAAAATCACATTTAAGACCTCTCATTGTCTAGTTATAAACATCAAGAGCAACAAGATCAAATTTGTTGGCCATAGATATGAAAATGTCTATATATTTGATTTGAAATCCTTGCATTCTGAAAATGAAAAATGTTTTCCTGCATTTAGTGAAAATCCATGGCTATGGCACATAAGGCTTGGTCATGTAAACATGAACTTGCTGAAAATCATTTTAAGAAAAGATTTAGTCATTGGACTTCCCAAAATCAATTTTGAAAAAGACAAAGTATGTGATGCTTGTCAAATGGGAAAACAAACTAGGATTTCTTTTGAAGCAAAAAAATGTAGTCTCAACTACTAGACCTTTAGAACTTCTGCATATGGACTTATTTGGTCCAATTAGTACCATTAGTCTAGGTGGTTATCAATACGCTCTTGTTATTGTTGATGACTATTCAAGATATACCTTTGTTATTTTTATTGCTTACAAGGATGAAGTCTTCAAAGGATTTGAAAAGTTTTGCAAAAAGGTTCAAAATGAAAAAAGGAATTTGTATTTCAAGCATAAGAAGTGATCATGGAAAAGAATTTGAAAATCAAAGCTTTTCAAGATTTTGTGATGAAAATGGAATTGATCACAACTTTTCAGCTCTTAAAACTCCTCAACAAAATGGAGTTGTTGAGAGGAAAAACAGAGTTCTAGAAGAATTTTCAAGAATAATGCTTTGTGAAAATAGTTTACCAAAAATACTTTTGGGCTGAAGCCGTGAACACTTCTTGCTATATCTTAAATAGAATTTTAATTAGGCTTATGCTTGATCAAACTCTATATGAACTATGGAAAGGTAGAAAGCCTAATATCTCATATTTTCGTACTTTTGGGTGCAAATGCTTCATTCTAAATAACAATAAAACTAACTTGGGTAAATTTGACTCTAAGACCGATGAAGGGATATTTTTAGGATATTCTACATTGAGTAAGGCTTATAAAGTTTTCAATAAGAGAACTCTAGGGGTAGAAGAATCTGTACATGTAACTCTTGATGAGTCTAACCCAATTAGTAGTAGAGAAGTTTCCTTTAAAGATGATGCAGATTTTATTCCAAGAATAGAAACTCCTACTCTCATTGTTGACCCAAAAGAGAGTCCACCTCAAGCAAATGAATAGATGGAAACTCACAGTTTGGACCAACCATCTACAAGCCAACAAAATGATAGTTTTCCCAAAGATTGGAGGTATGTAAATTATCACCCGATTGATCAAGTGATTGGTGATCCTTTACAAGGGGTAAGAACTCATTTCTCTATTAGAAATATTTGCAATTATATAGCTTATTTGTCTCAAGTAGAACCTAAGATATTTATAGAGGCTGAAAAGGATAATGATTGGATAATTGCAATGCAAGAATAAATAAATCAATTTGAGAGAAACAAAGTTTGGAAACTAGTTCCAAGACCTAAGAATCATTCAATAATTGGAACTAAAGAGTATATAGAAATAAGATGGATGAAAATGGAATATTAACTAGAAACAAGGCTAGACTAGTTGCTAAGGGATATAATCAGGAAGAAGGAATAGACTTTGATGAGACCTATGCTCCTGTAGCTAGATTAGAAGCTATTCGAATGTTATTAGCCTTTGCATGCTTTAATAAATTCAAGCTATTTCAAATGGATGTAAAAAGTGCCTTTTTAAATGGCTTTATAGAAGAAGAGGTTTATGTTAAGCAACCTCTTGGATTTGAAAATCCTAGTCTTCCAAATCTTGTCCACAAGCTTTCTAAAGCTCTATATGGGTTGAAGCAAGCTCCAAGGGCATGGTATGAAAGACTAAGTAAATTTTTGATTGACAATGATTTTGTAAGAGGTAGAATAGACACAACTCTCTTCACAAAAACTCACAAAAATGACACATTGATAGTCCAAATATATGTTGATGATATTATATTTGGTGCTACTAATGAATCAATGTGTCAAGAGTTTGCAAAGTGCATGCAAGGTGAATTTGAAATGAGCATGATGGGAGAGTTTACCTACTTTCTTGGACTTCAAATCAAGCAACTAAAAGGAGGCATCTTCATCAATCAATCAAAGTACATTAAGGACCTACTAAAGAGGTTCGGGATGGAAAGCTCAAAGCCACTTG
This sequence comes from Bretschneidera sinensis, assembly GCA_023935145.1. Classification (NCBI taxonomy): domain Eukaryota; kingdom Viridiplantae; phylum Streptophyta; class Magnoliopsida; order Brassicales; family Akaniaceae; genus Bretschneidera; species Bretschneidera sinensis. Next base: position 51,037,769 of record CM043702.1, read on the forward strand.
GAACTCCTATGAGCACATCTACTAAACTTGATCATGATGAAGGAGGTAAAACTGTAGATACTAAATACTACATAAGCATAATAGGTGCTTTGCTTTATTTGACTGCAAGTAGACCTAATATAATGTTCAGTGTATGCATGTGTGCTAGATTTCAGGCTACTCCTAAGGAATCACATGTAGTTGCAGTAAAAAGAATCCTTAGATATCTACAAGGAACCTAAACCATAGGATTATGGTACTCTAGAGAATCATCTTTTGAGCTTGTAGGATATTCAGATGCTAATTTTGCTGGATGTAGATTAGATAGAAAAAGCACAAGTGGAACATGCCAATTCTTAGGTGCAATGTTAATCTCTTGATTTTCCAAGAAACAAAATTTCGTTGCACTATCAACCGCTGAAGCGAAATATGTAGCAGTTGGAAGTTGTTGTGCCCAAGTGATATGGATGAAACAACAACTAGAAGACTATGGCATGAACCTAAAAGGCATCCCGATACATTGTGATAATACTAGTGCTATCAACCTAACCAAGAACCCTATTCAGCACTCTAAAACCAAACACATAGAAATCAGACATCATTTCTTAAGAGACCATGCTAAAAAAGGTGATACAAGACTAGAATTCATACCTTTAGAAGATCAAATAGCTGATATTCTTACAAAACCCCTAAGTAAAGCTATTTTTGTAAGATTAGAATGTTGATGGGATTGTTGGATTATGATAAACTAAATATCTAATTGCTCATTCATTTCATCATTTGCATGTTTGACATCTAGTGAAAGAGTATTAATTCTTGTTTAAATATCTCCTACACTCAAGATGTCATAGACAAACAAATTTCGTGCTACAATTCAAGACTAGAAAGTTTCATAAGGGTCCAATCGACTGGTAAATCTATTCTAGTCGACTAGTAAGTCACTGCTTATTCTTCCAATCGACTGATAATATGATCCAGTCGACTGGTAAGTCTCTGCCGATTCCTCTAGTCGACTGGTAGATCTTATCTAGTCAATTGGTACCTCTAGACTCTTTTTGGAACCAATTTTTTGAAATTCAGTTATCATCCAGTCGACTGGTACAAACTGCCCAGTCGACTGGTATCTTACTGCTAGTTTACCAAGTCGACTGGTACATTGACCCAGTTGACTGGTATGAAAAATGTTCATCCTTTCGAAAGGACCCAGTCGACTGGTATCGCGATTCTATATATAGACTGTTCATTTTTTTTTCTTTTGATTTTTACGCCATTTTCAAGCAACCTAGCTTTCTCTCTCTAGTAAATTTCACCATTTTGATCCAAACATCATCTAAACACACCGATCTACTCATCCCAAACATTATTTTCAACTTTCTACGGTTGAAATCATCCATTTTCACCAAAAACTTTTTTCCCCGAAAACCTCAATTTTCCAAAAATGTCCGATCGAATCCGCATAAAATGCACAATCGGGGGACCAAATGCGCTAACAAGGCCAATGTCAACCAAATCTTTTAATCCAGATTCACGAGGGAAGGGCATGGCGGGCTTATCAAGCAAAAAGCTCAGAACAGAGCTTGATGAGGCTCTGTTTTTCAGTCCTGCAGCCAAAACAAGGTATGACTCAGTAATCCGTCATAAGAAGATCATGATGGGTAGAGTTGTCGATTTTGACTCTATTCGTCATGGCAACTTTGATATTTTGCCAGCCTTTGAGGTAATACACTTGACCCCACTGGTCAGAGTGCATGAAAAATACTACCCGAGACTGATTCACCAGTTTTATGCGAACTTGGTGAAACCCAGTCTACTGGCTCTGAGATTCAGAACCAGTGTCCAGGGTGTGGAGTTTGAGGTCAACACTGACCTTCTCATGAGCATACTGAGGATCCCTATAGGAGGGATCCAATGGAGTCTAGACGGATGACCAGACAATTTCGATGTCGAAGCGGCCTGTCACATATACAGGGGCGACCCTAACTATGTGTACATACCCACTACATTTTACACATGTAGTGATATACCCCTCAACTAGAAATTGTTCAACCTTATAGTGAGTTGGACCATCCACCCGAGACTTGGGAGTCGGGGTTATCTATCTAAGATAGATACAGTATTGATTTGGTGCCTTAAAACAAGGCACCACTTCAATATATATCCCCTGCTGCTCGCCAATATGATTAGTGGCGAAGCAAACGACTTTAGGTGTCTACCCTACGGGATGCTCATTACACTCATACTCCAGCACTTCTGAGTGCCTTTCCCTGCCTCCGAGGCTTAGGATATTGGGTAGACGGACATCATCAACATCTCATCATTGAAGAAGATGGGATGCACGGTCCAGGATGGCTTCATCTATTCAAAGGCTGGGAAGCACATACGGATCCGAGAGGATAAGAACAGTGATGATGAGGAGACTGCTACTGATACTGCTGATATAGACACGGATACCCGAGCACCTCCCATTAATGACTCGAGTACTGGTCAGGCTAGGTATGGAGATCTACTTCAGGCCATCACGAGCCTCCAGCTGACCATGCAGTCCGGGTTCCAAACATTGAGCTCCTCCATCGAGCGTCTACGGGACCACTTCGAGCTATACCGAGAGCATACAGAGAGTTCTTTAGCTGAGATACGGGATCTCATTTGTGATGGCTCGGAGTCTGCCGCTCCTTGAGTCATTTTCTATGTTATTTTGATGTACATAGTGTTTTCCAGCTCTTAGCATGTAGCACAAATATATATGTATTTCTGTCTTATATATGGCTCTATGAAGCCCGTTCATGTATTGACTTTCTATATATGATGATACTTTTTCATTAGACATATTTCATGCATCTATTTACTTTATTTGTGTTGTGCTTGCATAGTTTCTAACTGCTTTTATTCAAGAATATGCTCTGAAACTAGTTATGCTTGTATGAAAGCTTCCGGTTCATCCCGGGAAGGCTTTTAGACTATGAATGAAGCCAAATTTTTGCATAAAAGTTTGTTTTAATATACTCTAGATGACTATGGTAGCTAAGTAACTTATTTTTTAGTTTCTGGCCTCTTTGATTGCTGTTGTCAAAATGGGGGAGAAAAATGAGAAAACGAGAAAAACTATGTAAACAGAAACCAATGCATAGATTTAGGGGGAGCACTGCTCCAAAGAATATTGAAAATGATTCATTGATTGGTTGAGTTGATTGTGATTGGTTGAAATGAATATATAAACTGTGTTTGCTTATTTACAGGGTGGTTTTACTCGAAAAATAGAGGAAACTCTGTCTGATTTTTTTGAAAATCCAAACACTTAGTTTTTTAAACTGTTTTCACATTATCAGTTTTGTCATCATCAAAAAGGGGGAGATTGTTGACCCTCACATGTATTTTAATGATGACAAAACACAACTGTTAATATACTAACAGTTCAATCTAAGTGTAGTAAGCAACAAAAGCACTCAACCAAGGATCAAGATACAAGAACTCTAACCGAATCATTCTTTCAAGTGAAGATAGAAGAACTAGTATAGGTCTAAGATATTAAAACCAGTGTAAGTCTCACTTGTACATTGTAATAGCTTGTTCAATGGCTCGCACACAAAATGTTTTTAAACAAATGTTTACAAGTTAAAAGCTTTTCAAAAACAGAAAAACTGGGTTGGAAAACAACCAAGTCGACTGGGTACATATACCAGTCGACTGGTATATGGGACAGTAAGTCCCCAGTCAACTGGTCAAATGGACAGTGAGTCCCTAATCGACTGGTAAGAATAACCCAGTCGACCGGTAAGAATAACCCAGTCGACTGGTAACCCAGAAGCTTTAAAAACTAGATTTTCAAAAGAACCCAGTCGACTGGTATCACGACCCAGTCGATTGGTAGTTAAAAAAATATGACCGTTGGGCATGAAATCTGAACTTTTAAAGGCACAATCTTTTCAAATTAAAGTCCCAACGGCCATATTAATTGATGGCTATATAAACCGACTCTATTGAGCATTCAATAGAGAGTTGGAGATATTAAAAAGAGAAAAACACACACAATCAAGTTATTTACTCTTTGAAACACAAAAGCTTTGAAATATCTTGCTGAGCCATTCTTCAAGCTTTTCCTTGAAAGAGAGACATTATTCAGTTGTATAAGCTTTCATTTGCTGTCTCTCTACCATTTACTTTACAACATCTTTTATAAAGGGATTACTTCCGAAAGGAAGGGGATTACTTCTGAGAGGAAGGGGATAGCTTCCGAGAGGAAGGGATTGTAAGGTTTGTACAACACCAGTGAAGTTGTACGACTAAGTTTCTTAGTGGATTGCTTCAAGGAGGTTCCTTAAAGAGAGTGGACGTAGGGTCGGAAAGAATCCGATATTGTCGAACCACTATAATCTGAGTTTGCATTCTTTACTCCTTAAACTCTTTATTTACAGCACATTACTTGTTTAATTACTTGTTGCTTATATGTTTTTTATAAACTTGAGTTTATTCCGTGAAAGTATTAAAAACCCAATTCACCCCCTTCTTGGGTTAAAACCTCAGTCTACAATCCTCCAACCGCTTAAAATAATTCTTCTCACTCTCTCAAAGTCCACGAACAGTATTAGTCATGGACTGGAGAGTCGTTGAGAAATGAAGTGAACATATCGGCCTATACTCTTTTGATTCCTCCAAGCCAGAGCTCCCAACAGTAGAAGCCTCGGTGTCAGCAATGACAGGAGAAAGCAGTAGAGCATAAGCAAATTGCTCAGTAGAGGCAACTACACTAGAGAAAGGAGACTCAGGTAAAATAGAAGTAGGTGGTACAATAGGAGTTGCGGTACCAAAAAAGGTACCATAACCCCAAGTACCACCACTTCACCTCTCTAAGGCACCTTACATCTCCACATTTAAATCTTCTACAACTTAGCCTATCTTACCTTAGTCCCTAGATGGGAAACTTTTTGTTTTGGCTTTCTTCTCAGTAATAGTACCAGAAGGGGCAACTTTCCTTTTCTCACAAACCATTCTGGCCACTTCAGCAGGGTTTAACATGGCGTCAGCTGCAAAACAAATGAGCCGAGGTTAAAGACATTAGAAAACAAGTATTAAAAGCTTTAAAAAGGCACATTCTGCTACGATTAGGAGAGGAAAGGTTGTAGAGGCTAAGCTGAAAAATCCTCAACGGCTGTTTGCAGGCCAAGTCTTTGTCAGAAATTAGGTATGGCCACCACTTGTTCATTAAGACTTAGGATTGGAGACTTTTGGTTAGGAATGACTTTGGAATTCCATTCCAGCAAAATCTGAAAAAAAAACTACTGGCCCTCCATGAAGAAGTAATTTTCCTTCCAATACATAATTGAAGAAGAGTTATCCAGAATCTTCCTATCAGTCCTAGGGTAGAAGTTGTACCATCCCTTATCAATGTGCTTCTTGAGGGTGTAGATCCACCTAAACATCCTCACCTTATCCTTCCCATCACCCCTACTATACTTAACATGTTTTCTTAAGGCTACCATAAAAACCACTATACTCTTTACACCATTTGAGGAAAGCTAGGAGATGTAGATTCAGTAATGGTTTTATCTGGGTAACATCAGGGTCAAAGGGAAACCTCAACCCTGCTTTTATGTGGTCATTGTAACAAGTTAGAGAGTATGGTCTCTCATCCATTAGGGGGATACAAGCTCTCTGGTTAGGTTTTGGACGTTTAACCCTCCACTCAGGAGGAATGAAAAACCTAGTACTAAAGGACTCGAGTTCATACTTGGTGATCCTACATGGCACCCCTCAGTGTAATACCCATTTTCTAACGTAAGGGTAAAAAAGAAATTTGATAAGCATGACATGGAATTAAAATTATATATATATATATATATATATATATATATATGAAAGATTTATTATTAAATAAAATAATCCTTTTGCAAAAAAAAAAAAAATGGAAGCGTCCAGGCGTGGGTAAGAAAAAAACGTGGGACAACACCTGGACGTCTAGATGTTGTCAAGGAAACATGCAAATGGTGAATGTGAGACACCACAATTGTAATAAAGCAGTGGCCGGGCAGTTTCAAGAAATAAAAACTGTTTTATCATTTTGTTTTATTATTTCTTACCAAATCTTATATAGTTTTCTTCTTTTATCAATTCCAATTACTTTTTTTTAAACACCTAGGGACTCAAAGAAAGATTGAGAGATTGAAAATTTGAAGAGTTTTACGGGAGAATTTTAAAGAGATTTGAGGGAAGCTTTAAGAAAAACAAAAGGTAATAATGTGAATTTTATTTTTGAAATTATGCATTCATGAAATTACTCAAAATTTGATGTAGAAATTTAAAGGGTTTGAATTATGAAAGAATTAAAGAATAAATCAAAATTTTTAATATGAATATTATGTCAGGTGTTGACGATCAACAATTGTGTGAAATTGCTTAAAGGAGTAGGACAGGTAAGGAGGTGATCCACGAGTAGCTTTAAGTGCTACGTGGTGAGTTAGATTTACTTTTAGTAATCGAGATAAATATGAAATATAAAGTGATGATATTTGAATTAATTATTGAACTACAATGATTGTATGATATATGAAAGTTGGTTGATTGATATTATATGAATAATTGATATGTTAAAAATTTATTATATGAGAAGTAATATTAATGAAATAATGAGTTGATGAAATATATAATGAAATGATAAATGAAATTCTTGACAAGCTAAGATTGATAATTTGATATGATATATGAGTAGATAATTTAATGAATATGATAAAAATAATAATTTTGAGAAAGAACTGGATAGCTAAATTGAATGTTTGAATGTATGCTTGTTTTCATAATATTGCTCATATGCATAAAATAAAAGACCAGGAAGCAGCTGGCATATTTGTTTTCATATTATTGTTCATATGCGTGAAATAAAAAGAACTGGGAAGGCAGCCAGTCTAAATAAAAATAAAAGAACAGGGAAGACAGCTATCTAAATGAAAATAAAATAACAGAGAAGGCAGTCGGTCTAGCTAAAAATAAAAGAACCGGGAAAGCAGTCGGTTTAGCTAAAAGTAAAAGAACCGGGAAGGCAACCGATCTAAATGAAAATAAAATAACAGGGAAGGCAACCGGTCTAGCTGAAAATAAAAGAATAGGGAAGGCAGTCGGTCTAACTGAAAATAAAGAACCGAGAAGACAGTCGGTTTAACTAAAAATAAAGAACCGAGAAGGCAGCCGGTCTAAGCTAAAACATGTAGACATGTGGGAAGATGTTCCCAAATGATAATATGAAATGATATGATAATTTAAATTCATGCATTATTTTTGTTTTAAATATTGATTATTATTGCTTGAGACGCTAAAGTATCATTCTTGATTATGAATTTATTGATAGACAAATGAGTCTCATAGAGAAACAGATATGCTGAGAAAGAAATATGATAATATGATATGATAAAAATTTATTTGATTGATTGATTATATGAAGTGAACTTCATAACGAGGTAAATAATGATGTTAAATTGATAATCTGAATATGATATGAGAAGAAAAAATTGATATGTTTGATGATTAATTTAATATGAGATTGATAAATGGTTGAAATTATAATAGGATGCTATTATTGATTTATATGAGATAATAGATGAACGATTATTTGAAAGATTGAATTATTAGCTGTTAAGAAATAGATGATTATATTGGTAAATTAGAAAAGATTGAATTATAAGATGTGACTAGAAGTACATAATCGAGTACTTCTAGTAAATTTAATTCACTAAGCTTGTAAAGCTCACTATTGTTGAAAATGTTCACGCAACGGGCAGGGTAGATAGAGTTTAGAGCTGATAGCAGAGAAACTACCTTAACTAAGTCCCGTGGTCAAGTCCTCAGACATTGTAAGAAAGAAAAGTTTGTAATAAAAATCTTTTCATGCATTTTTTATATGTATATATTGTTTCTAAAAGGAGGATGATGAGGCATCCTCTCTGAGAAGAGTTAAGGATTGGATGAAATTTTTAATTTCAGTTGATATATTTTTGTATTGTTGCATATATGTGTCATGCTAGGATTTCAAAATGTGACGACACCATCTCGAGGGTGACCAACCTGGGATGAGTCGTTACAATTTTGGTATCAGAACATTAGGTTTTATGATTCTGTAGACTGCATAACAATTTTTAAAAAGTGAAAGATTTAAACAAACTACATTTTAATGCAGAGTCCGAGGATAACATGTGGAAGTGCTAGAGCTAGAGGTAAAGTTCTGAATCAGAGAGGACGTGGTAGAACCCCAATATTTAGAAGAGCTGAAGCAGAGGGGGAGGTTGAGTCTGTGGTTCATATAAGGGAACAGGTTGCTAGTGCAGTTGGTATTGGTAGAGGTGGGAGAGAATCTGATATTATGAGGGATGAGTTAAGAGAAGTTCTTGATCGTGCTATAAAGAGAATAAATGTAGCAGAAGAAAGAGCTAATAATTTACAGAGGAGATTAGAGAAAAAATGTATAATAGAACATGATCTGGTGAGACAAGAGGGTCATGAGGGAGAGGGTGTGTTTGCACATGAGATGCAAGGGAATTGTTTTGTAAGATTTTTTTAACTTAAACCCCAGTCTTTTTGAGGATCTGTAAATCCTGTTGAAGCTGAGCAGTGGATTAAACATGTTGAAAAATATTTTGAAGTCTTACTAGTGACAGATGAGTAAAAGGTTGCTTTTGCTTCATTTAAACTAGATGGTGAGGCTTCTCAATGGTGGGAGGATATTCTGCCTAGATTGAGTACACAGGTTAATCAACCCTTAACTTCGCATAAGTTTAAGGATGTGTTCTTTTAAATTATTTTCCAGATACATTTCAAGCACAACAAGAGAGATATTTTATTCATCTAAGGCAGAATACTTTATCTGTGGTTGAGTATGATAGTAGATTTATAGCCCTGTTGAGGTTTTTACCTGAGTTAGTGAATACAAAATAGATGAAATGTTAGAGATTTTTAGATAGGTTACACTGTGAAATTCGAACTAAACTCTCTTATATGGGTATTGAGAATAATGCTATACTGATGGATAAAGCACTACATATTGAGAAGGATTTGATGGAGCTTAGAGGTATAAAGGATTGGTTGAAGAGGTCTAGATTTGATAGACTCAAAGGTGGTAGTAGTATGAGTGTACAGGGTGGAAGACCACCCCAGAGAGGGCGTTCCTTGTCACAAAGAACTGTAATACAGAGTCAGAGGCAAGCATGATCTGTTGCTTATGTAGGTAAGAGTAATATTGGCGGGACCCCTAGATTTGGGAGACAAGTTATGGGAACTAGAAGTTAGATGTAATCAGACATGGCATATATCTTGGAATTATCCTACTCTGATGTGTTTTATATGTGGTAAGGGAGGACATATGAGTGTAGATTGTCGAGTGAGAAAATCTATTGAGATAGGTGTTGGAGGTGTTGGGAGAAGACAGGTGAAGAGAGGTAGAGGATCAGGGAGTATATAGGGCAGAGGCAAATGATCAGTAGCTAAAAGAAGACGCAGTGGTTAGTTATAGCCAAGAGATAACAGAGTCTATACATTGACCTAATAGGAGGCACAGGACACTCCTGATGTTGTTATGAGTACGATATCTATTCTTGATAGACCTACTAGATTATTGATCGATCCTAGTGTAACCCATTCTTTTGCATCCAATATTTATATGAAATCTATTGATGCTTGTGATAGTCCTTTGATGCATGTTGATATTGTTGAGGTTCCTCCAGGGGATATGGTTATTATCAGGACAATTTATCGAGAGTTGTGTGATTAGTATGGCTGGTAGAGAATTTGAAGTTGATTTGTTTCCTTTAGATATGATATATTTTGATTTAATTCTGGGAATGAATTGGTTATCTGCATATCATGCTTGGGTAGATTGTTTTAGGAAGAATGTGGTGTTTAAGATACCAGGACAAAATAAGTTTAATTTTCAGGGAGAACGTAAGATACTTGCCATGTAACGACCCATCCCGGGTTAGCCACCCCAGAGACGGTGTTATCGTATTTTGAAAATCCCAGCACGACACATATATGCAACAGTAAAAATAATACTAACAAAAATTTTTTTACATCAATCCTCAACCCTCAACAGGGGAGATATATCAATCTGATATCGATTAAATATTTTACACAACGTAATATGCATGAATATTTACAAATAAATTTTTATTTTATTTTCTCATTAGTCTGAGGATGTTGACACGTACGTGGCTTATAGAAATGATTTCGTTTAACTCTCAACCCACCAGACTATTTTTCTGTCTGCTACATGAAATCATTGTACAATGAGGGATGAGCTTCACAAGCTCAGTGAATTAAATTTACTATAAGTACTCAATTTGTTTAAATGGTCTTTCAATATTAAATCGTTTATATCTCATACAACTTGATACTAGCATTCTACTATCACTACACATGTCATAAGATCCATTCTTTATCAATCTCTTTCTCGTATTTATTGGTTCACCTTAAAGATCATCAATTATCTTATAATTACCTCGTAATGAGGTTCACATCATAAAATCTACCATTTAGATGGTTATTATCACCATAACTATCTCTCTATGAGACTCATCCATCTATAAATAAATTCGCAATAACACACCACACATAAGCATTTCAATAATGCAAGCAATAATTTAAATAGATGCAATACATGAATTATTATTATGGGAGCATCTTCCCACATGTCGACATATTTTTATTATATTAGACTGGCCTCCTCTCGGTTATTTTCTTTACATGTTATCCCGGCCGTCACGGATTTTCAGCATATACCGGCTATCACGTTGTTCCTTTTATTTCCAGCCTATATCGGCTGTCACAGTTTTTCAATTAGACTGGCCCCTTCCCGGTTCTTTTCTTTTATTTAATGCATATGCATATGAACAATGATATGAAATATGCATCCGAACAGTAACATAAAAACAACATGAACTCAAAATGTTTAAATTGACTATCCTGATTTTTCTAAAATTTTATAAAAAAAATTTCACTAAATTCTTCTCATCCCAAATCACATCAAATCATCCATTAAAGCTTATCAAGATCCACTAAATTTCATCACAAATCACATCAAATCATCCATCATAGCTTGTCAAGATCCACTAAATTTCATCTCCTCATAATTCGTATCAAAACATCAACCATAGCTCATCAAGAATTTATTTATCACCATCATTATTAAATCAACTCATTATTTTAATAATATTTCTTCTCACATAATAATTTTTCTACGTGTCCAATATTTATATCATATCTATCAACAAAATATTTATTTATCATCAAAACATAAACTAATAATTTATTTTAATATTATCACTAGATTTTTCATTTCTTATTTAGATTACTTAAAGTAAATCCAACTCACCACGTAGCACTTAAAGCTACCCGTGGATCATCTCCTTGCCTTTCCCGTTCCTCTCAGAAATTTCCCCCGGTTACTGACCATCAACACCTGACATAATATTTGTATTGAATTTCTAATTATTTCTTCAATTCTTCATAAACCACACCCTTTGAAAATTCTCACTTTGAATTCCGGGAAATTTCATGAATGCTAAAAATTCAAAAATAAAAGCTATGTTATTACCTTCTGATTTTTTGATAGCTTTTCGTGATTCTTTATGAAATTCCACCATAAACTTCTTCAAAATTTTGCTCTTTCGACCTTTCTATCGGTCCCCAAGTGTTTTGAGAAACAGAGTAGTTTAAATTTGAGGAAAGGAAAACCAAAAAGGATTTGATAAAAATCAATTTATAAAGCAGCGAATTGCCGCCTCCCACTGTTGCAAAACTCACAGTTCCAACACATGCAGCCAAACTCACGAAAATATCTTTCTTTTTTCTTTTTCTTTTCCTTTTACAATTCACGAATTTTTTTTTATTTTGTTTTGTTTTTCATTTTCTTTGTAATTACACCCTCACGCGTCCATTTTTTTTAAAAGAATTCTTTTATTCAATACTAAATCCTTCGCAAAATATATTATTTTAATTTCATATCATGTTTATTAAATTACTTCTTTACCATTACTTTACGATTACGGGTATTACATGCCAACTGTTTTATTTTTGCCCTTACTGCTAGTAAATGGTTAAAGAAGGGTTGTGAGGGGTATTTGGTTTATGTAGTTGATTCTAGAAAGGAGATTAAGAAGTTAGAAGAAATCTTAGTAGTGAAAGATTTTTCTGATGTATTCCCTGAAGAGTTGTCTGGTTTACCTCCCAATAGGGAGATTAAGTTTTCTATTGAGGTGCTTCTGGTATCAACGCCCATATCTATAACACCTTATAGAATGGCACTAGCTGAGTTGAGAGAGTTGAAAGTTTAGCTTCAAGAATTACTAGATAAACAGTTTATTCGACCTAGTATGTCGTACTGGGGAGCCCCTATATTGTTTGTGAAGAAAAAGGATGGAACGATGAGGTTGTGTATCGATTATAAAAAGTTGAATAAGATCACCATCAAGAATAAATACCCCTTGCCCAGGATAGATGATTTATTCTAGCAATTACAGGGGGATAGGGTGTTTTCTAAGATAGACTTGAGATCGGGTTATCATCAGTTGAGGATAAATAAAGCGGACGTGCCTAAGACTTCTTTTAGGACACGTTATGGCCGTCATGAGTTTCTTTTGATACCATTTGGGTTGACTTATGCTTTAGCTGCATTCATGGACTTGATGAATTGAGTGTTTAAACTATATCTTAATAAGTTTATAGTTTTATCTATTGACGACATTTTGGTATATTCTAAGAATGAAGAACAACATGTGAGGAATTTAGAAATGGTGTTAGAGATTCTAAGGAGTGAGAGATTGTATGCTAAATTTTCTAAATGTGAATTTTGGCTAAATGAAATAACTTTCTTGGGGGCATGTAGTATCTAGAGATGGTATAACAATTGAAGTCACTTATGAGATATTTACTGTCCATAAGAGTTTGATATACTTAAATACCTAAAGAGGGCTGAATTTGAGACAGAGGCATTGGATGGAGTTGATTAGTAATTATGATTGTATGATACATTACCATATAGGGAAAGTGAATGTGGTAGCTAATGCATTGAGTAAAAATTTAAAGGAATATTAGCTGCTATAGAGAGCCATGATGTGAATCTAATAGTAGAGTTGAGAGAGATGATAATGAATTTGAATATTAGTTATAAATGAGTATCATTGGAAAACATGGTTGTACAATCATCCATTGTAGAACACTTATTAGAAATGCAAGGTAGAGATGAGGAGATAGAGAAGATTAAGAAGGAAGTGCTTAGTAGAAAGCAATATGAGTTCAAAATTAGAAATGATGGTATTTTGGTATTGGAACATAGGATTTGTGTTCCCAATGATGCTGAGTTGAGAAATGAGATAATAAGAGAGGCACAAGATGATGTAAATTCGATGCACCTGAGTAACAATAAGATGTACAGAGGATTGAGACAAAATTACTGGTGGTCGGGATTGAAAAAGGATGTAGCTAAATATATTTCTTGATGTTTGGTTTGTCAGCAAGTGAAGTCAGAGAATAAACATCCGGGAGGTGATGAGAGTCGTAAAGTGCATATTAATAGTACTTATTTGTTAGTATTTTAGGGTTGATCTAGGGTTGAATTATACATTTATACCTTAACAATTCTAAAGTATCATTCTTGGATCATTGATCTATTTTGGTGCATTTTCAGGTACTTTAAGTCTGAAAGAGATAGAAAAGCCATCGTTGCTTAAAGCATGAAGATTCCATGCGTATCGGAGTGAAAGCATAGTTGCAAAAAGACAAAATAAAGAGAAACTAAGTTTTTAATGTTCCATGCTGCGGCTTAGAACCTCAAGCCTCGGCCACCAGAACCATCAACTTCTCGGATAAAAGTTGGAGGTTTGTGCACCGCGGCCTGGAAAAGCTGAGTCGCGGCCTCCAGAAGCCTCCACAAGACTAGGATCAAAGGCTGAGCCGCGGCCTGGCCAGTCTAAGCCACGGCCTCCAGCACCACACAAAGCCAAGACCAAGGCCACGCTGTGGCCTGGAAAGGCTGAGTCACCGTGCAAGCGCGATGCCCTGTTTCCTAATTAGGGTTTTAATGATAGTTTAGACCCGAAAATACCCTTGAACCTTTTGTATTATAAATAAGATCACTTAGGGTTTGATAAAGAAGGCTAGGAAAACTTAAGAAAATGGCGACATTCTTCTCCATTACAGTGTTCAAGCATGAGCCCCATGGCCAACTAATCTCCAAGTAAGGCAAAGGGATGAATCCCTAGGTGTAGTTGTTCTTATTTTTATTCTTGGTTCAGTTGTAAGGATTTATTATTAAACATTGTTATGATTTACTCTTTGATTAAACAAGAAGAATTTAGGTTCATATGACAGCTGCAATTTATGTTCTTCTTCTCTAAGAATTTCTCTTAATCTGGTGATTGCATCCTTCTCCTCCATATAAGTCTAGTCAAGATCTTTTTATGTCAAGTTGTTTGGATGTAATTGATTCTGGTAGATTTATCTTATAGGTTTGTCCATTACTGCGGTATTGTTATTGAAATATATTTTCGTTTCTTGATAAATCTATAAGATAGGTCATGTGTGCTTGAATCGAAATCAATGAGTGATTTGTAGCAATTACATTAGAGTGTTAATGTGCTGTGATTGAATATTTACTGATTGCTTGTTTGGGATGTAAAACTAGCAATCGAGATAAAAACAATTAAATCGAGATTGGAATAAGGCAATGAACTTAGGAGGGATTCCTAGAACCTTGTTATTTCTCTTTTGAATTCTTCATTATATTTACACAACTTTCTCACATTATTTCGTTATCGAAACTAAGATTTTATCATTTGGATTTTATCATTTCGTATTAAAGTTTACACCTTCTCTTGTAGTTTTCTTTTCCTCATGGGATCGATACCTCATCTATACACAATAACCGCGTGTTAGTTTGAGCATGAGATCCGATATACAACCTCATCCCAACTCTAGTACCCATTGAAAATAGGAAGCAACCTCATCTAATGTACCACAACAATATTTACCTTTGGAAGATATGTTTAAGTCATTTTTGCAGGTACATGCTAAGAGTGTGGAAGAGCAGGGGAAAATAAATCAACGGTTGCTAAAGGAGCAACAAGCAATCAAAGAGGAACAAAAGGTGATAAAGAGTCAACTCACCAAGTTGACTAGTTACTTGACGATTTAAGAGCAAAGTTGTTTTCCTTCGCAGCCACAACCTAATCTAAGGGGACAACATATAGCACAAACCTCCAATCTTGACAATCAAAATGTTAAAGAGGTTAATGCCATAATCACCCGTAGCGGTAAGAAAATTGATGGACCCACTCTACCATCAAGCTTGATTCCTAACACCATGAGCAATAAGGATGAAGCCTCCAAGGAACAAAATGCCCATAATGATTCTTTGCCGGTGCCTTTCCCTCAAGCACTCCTTAAACCTAAGGAGAGAAATTCAGCATTAAAACGTGAGATTCTTGAACAACTTCAGCATGTTAAAATTAACCTTTCTCTTCTTCATGTTATAAAACAGGTTCCCAACTATGCTAAAGTCATTAAGGATCTATGCACACTCAAGAGAAGGCACAATGTGAAAAAGAAGGCATTCTTAATGGAGCAAGCAAGTGTAATAATTAATAGTAAGACACCACCTAAGTATAAAGATTCGAGCTGTCCAACGGTGGCTTGAGAAATTGGAAACAAATATTGTGGCCAAGCATTGCTAGATTTGGGTGCTAGTGTGAACCTCATTCCATACTCCATGTACTTGCAACTCGGTCTAGGTGAGATCAAACCCACTTCTATGGTACTCCAACTAGCGGATCGATCAGTAAGAAAACCAAGAGGTATTGTGGAAGATGTTTTGTTGCAAATTGATAATTTCTATTATCCCGTTGACTTTTTGGTTTTAGATACCATTTCTACTGTGAACAGAGAGTCGAAAATTCCTTTGATTCTTGGAAGACCATTCCTTGACACCGCCAATGCCCTCATTAATTGTAGGAATGGCCTAATGACATTATTATTTGGAAATATGACTCTAGAGGTAAACGTTTTCTGAGTCTCAAGGCAGCAACATGAAGATAATGAGTGTTTCGACACTTACATGATCAATGAGCTTATTTTGGAGGATAAGTACATTAAAGATAATTCTAACTCTTTGGAATTCCCTCCTAATAATTTTGACTTCGATGCTTCTTTAATTTATCCCCATGCCGTTAATGTTATTGATGTTTATGATAAGTCATAGGGATTTATTAAGAAATCATGGCAACCATGCTTTAAGGAGTTGCCTGAGAGAAGTCACAAGGATGCGGGAATCACATATCCTATTGCTGATAGTAAATGGGTAACACCAAGAACACTTGAGCCATATGTGGTGGACTTTAAGTATTTCCTGCCAAAAGACTAGCACTAAGGCCACTGAGTATAGAGCCTCATCTTCAGCACCATGATGAGGCCAGTAGTGAGAGTGGTGCACCGTTTAGCTGAAGACGTAAAACTTAGCGCTCATGGGAGGCACTCCATAACATATCCTTTTATTTCTATTGTTTTTCATATTTCTTTTTCTTGTTTATTATTAGTATTTTGTTATTTTCTAGTATTACCTTCGTATTTTTTTTAGGGACAAACATGCGCATCAGTTCAAATAGTCGTGCACAATTTTCGACTCCTCACATCTTTGGTTAAAAGGGGAGTGATGAGTCTTAAATATTGCATATTTTAGACCCTTAACTTATATTTGTTATGCTCTTAGTTAGTAGTATTTCACTTTATTTTACGTCTTTCTTGTGTTTTGTGTATTTTTATAGGTTTGTGGAGAAAATGAAGCATTTCAGGAGATGTGAAGCTTCTGGAGACATTACGATCGATCGCACAAGATATGCGATCGAGCGCACCTGCCTACGAACAAGCGCCTGGTCAACATCCCACATCGAAATATTTAAAGTTCAGTGCATCTACGATCGATCGTAGCAGACATGCGATCGAGCGCACATGAGATCGTGCGCACAAGACATGCGATCGATCGTACCTGCGATCGATCGCACCACACTGCGATCGAGCGCACACGGGCAGTATCCCACATTGAATCTGCAACCCATATTGCTCTGGGTCTTCCCCTATATAAACACCATCTGGCTTCATCATTCAGTGTACAATTCCTGAGCCATTTTGGTGTTTACTGGTGGACTTCCGCCAGCATTTTGGTGGATCCCGAAGGCATTGCTACCACGAGGGGAAGCGCCGCCCGTCAGCGAGTGGAATTTCTCCCATGTAAAATTGTTTATTTATTTCTTTATATTCAATTGTTTTAGTTTAAATGTTTAGCACTTTTTATTATAGTTTTATAGTTATGAGTGGCTAGACTCTTCAGCTAAGGTTGAAGATGAAGCCCCGCCGTTGTTTGGTGTAGTAGTTCAGATTTGCTTGTACAAATCTGACAATTTTTAGTATAAATGTTCTGTCAATTATTTGAGTTAATCTTATAATTGATTGAGTTTAGATTGTCTGTTGGATTTTCTTTGTGTTTCATCTGATGGATACATTGAATGCTTTTCGATTAAATTGGATTCCCTTTGTGATTTGTTAAGAGCGGATACATTGGGTGCTTTTGGTTTAGTTGGGATATTCTTTGTTTTTTGTCTTATAGTTGGATTCACGGAATGTTTTGATAGGCTATATTTTTAGAACATGTATGCTTAACTTCGGTGGGGTGGATTCGGAAACCTTAGTGCTTTTTATTATTAGTTTTAAAATCAACTTAGTTTAGTTTTAATTTATTTTGCAATATCATTCTGAAATTTGGAACTAGGTTAAGATAGAGTTAGTTTAGATTGAAAATATACTTTCACAACGCAATTCCCTGTGGATTCGACCTCGCACTTGCACAACGCTATACTGCAAACGACTCGTGCGCTTGCGAGTAATTTAAAACTCACAACAAGTTTTTGGTGCCGTTGCCGGGGAGTTGTTTGGTTTGTGAAATTTTTTTTTTGTCTGAATTGATTTTATTTTTCTACTAGTTAATTTAATTTTAAAAAAAAAAATTTAAGTTTGGTGTTTGCTTTATTCTGTTGCTTTTGCTGGTTAGTATCTCATTATTTTTCTGTTGGTGTATGCTTGGTCGGAGATCCTTGAACTTAGATTTGACACATTTAGATCCCGACTTAGAAAGAACTCTTAGGAGGCAGAAAAGAGCACTAGTTGAGAGAGAGACTGTTGAGATGGGAGAAAATTTT
This sequence comes from Bretschneidera sinensis, assembly GCA_023935145.1. Taxonomy (NCBI): domain Eukaryota; kingdom Viridiplantae; phylum Streptophyta; class Magnoliopsida; order Brassicales; family Akaniaceae; genus Bretschneidera; species Bretschneidera sinensis. Next base: position 51,055,966 of record CM043702.1, read on the forward strand.
AATCATCCTGAACATGTAAAGCAACCTAGAGCTTGGAACGTGGACTCCACTACATCCCTTAGGGATTTGTTCGCACCCGTTGCGACTAACTCATCTTCCTGCATAGTGTTGCCACCAACCAATGCCACACATTTTGATTTGAAGCCACATGTTATCCAACTCTTACCCTCATTCCATGGCTTAGATCTTGAAAATCCTTATAGTCATGTGAAGAAGTTCAAAGACATTTGTGCTATATTTAAATTCCAGAACTTCTCTGAGGAGTCAGTCCATCTTCGACTCTTCCCTTTCTCCCTTCACGATAGAGCTAGGGTGTGGTTGGACTCCAACACGTCCGGGTCTATTACATCTTGGGAAAACCTGCTTAGCAAATTTTATCATAAGTTCTTCCCAATGTCTAGAGTGAATGAGTGCCGAAAGGAGATTAGCTCTTTCACTCAGGACGAGGATGAGAAGTTCTCTGAAAGCTGGGAGCGCTTTAAAGAGTTACTGATCAGATGCCCTCCACATGGATATGAGAAGTGGAGACTCATTCAATTCTTCTACCAAGGGTTGACTCAACCCAACCGTAGCATGATCGAGTCTATGAATGGGGGGGCATTCTTGAGTCTGACAGGAGACGAAGCATACATGGCATTGGACAAGTTGTCCGATAACTCACAGTAGTGGGATTTTTCAAGCTGTCGAGATAAGTCCATTCGTGCTCCTAAGAGGGGAGGCATCTATGAGGTCAGGGAGGACACTGAATTAAGGATAAAGTTAGATGCCCTCACTAAGAAGATTGACGCTCTCATTGTGAGCCAACCCATCAATGCTGCCAACACATTCAATGTTGAAAGCTGTTCCATCTGTGCTAGTCCCATGCATCTACCACAAAATTGCCCATCAATGCCGGCTTGTGCCGAGTATCCTATGGAACAAGTAGATGCTTTCAATGACTTTCGAAGGCAGTCAAATGGATCGTACTCTGAGACGTACAATCCAGGGTGGCGGAACCACCCAAATTTTTCATGGAGGCAGAACCAACCAATGAATTAGGGAGGAGCCTCTCATCATGCTCAAAATCAATATCCTCCCAGATTTGCCCCACAAATTCCTAATCATGGTCGTTCTGGCCATCCAGCACCTTCACCTGCTTACCACGCACCCACCCAAACACCAGCGCCAGTTTCACAGTCGCTTGAGGACACCCTTAAGGAGTTCATGAAGGCGACTAGCCAAAATATGAGCGATATGAGGAGTGCAACAGTGGTAAACACCCAAGCAATTGCCAAGCTGGAGAGTCAAATAGGACAAATTGCAAGTCAATTGGGTGAGAGAAGGAAAGAAAAGTTCCCCAGTCAGCCCGTGCAAAACCCAAAAGGACAATTTATGGTTGAGAGTTCATCAACTCCTACGCACGGGGAGGAACAAGTACAATCGATTGTTACACTGAGGTCTAGGAGACAAGTGGACAATCGAGTGGAAGAGAGCCCTGCTATGCAGCAAGGGCAAAGGAGTGGCAACACAGAGAAGAGAGATGCTGAGCCATCTACAGCCACACCTACTGAGAAAGACCCTCTTAGGTCGTTTGTACCTAGAGCGCCCTACCCCGAGAGATTACAGACACCCAAGAAAGGAGGGAAGTATGAGGAAATTCTGGAGGTATTCAAGCAAGTCCAAATCAATATCCCATTTTTGGATGCCATCCATCAAGTGCCATCATATGCCAAGTTTTTAAAGGACTTGGTCACTATCAAGAGGAGGACAAATGTCCCAAAGAAGGCATTTTTGACCGAGCAGGTCAGTTCAATCCTTCAGTGCAAGCTACCCATCAAGTATAAGGACCCGGGGTGTCCTACCATCTCTTGCACGATAGGAGTCAGCCATATTGAGAGGACCCTTTTGGATCTAGGGGCGAGTGTGAATCTTCTACCCTACTCAGTCTATGTGCAATTGGGGTTAGGAGAATTGAAGCCCACATCCACGATGCTTCAATTGGCTGACAGGTCAGTGAAAAGACCACAGGGGATAGTTGAGGACGTTTTGATAAAAGTAGATAAGTTCTATTTCCCCGTGGATTTTATTGTGCTTGACACAGAGCCGGTTCAGAATGTAGGGATTCAAATAACGATGATTCTAGGGCGACCATTCTTAGCCACGGCTAACGCCCTAATCAATTGTAGGACAGGGGTGATGAAGATCTCCTTCGGAAATATGACAGTGGAGTTGAACATTTTTGATATCACTAGGCAACCACTGGAATATGATGAAGCGAGAGATGTATGCTTGATAGAGGAGATTCTTGAGGATACTGTGGATGAATCAAGCATTGAGGATCCCATGGAGGCATGCTTTGCTCACTTTGGAGAGGACTTGGGTTTAGATAAGTTACTCGAGGAAGTAAATGCCATTTTGGAGTCTGATCCTCAAGAAAGCAAGGAGGAGGAGGAGAAGGTGTCACCAGAACCTCAAAAGAAGGAACTTAAGCCTTTACTGGATAATCTTAAGTATAAGTTCCTGGGTCCAGCATACTGTTTGCCTGTGATAATAGCTTCAGATTTAGGAGAGGCTCAAGAGGAGAAATTATTAGATGTTTTAAGAGAGCACAAGGAAGCTATCGGCTGGACCATTGATGATATTAAGGGAATCAACCCCTCGATGGTGATGCACAGGATACATTTGGAAGAATATGCTAAGCCATCAAGGGAGCCGCAAAGAAGGCTCAACCCTGCTATGCAAGAGGTTGTGAGGGCAGAGGTTATTAAGCTGTTAGATGCAGGGATCATTTATCCCATCTCTGATAGCAAGTGGGTGAGCCCCATTCATGTCGTGCCCAAGCGAGCTGGATTAACGGTAGTAAAGAATAAGGACGACGAGTTGGTGCCAACTCGTGTGCAGTCTGGGTGGAGAGTGTGTATAGACTACCGTAAGCTGAACATTGCCACAAGGAAGGATCGCTTTCCACTTCTATTTATTGATCAGATGGTGGAGTGTTTGGCTGGGCACGAGTATTATTGCTTTTTGGATGGTTATTCTGGATATAACCAGGTCCCTATGGACCCCGAAGATCAGGAGAAGACGACATTTACCTGTCCCTTTGGGTCCTTCGCCTACCGTCGCATGCCCTTTGGGTTATGCAATGCGCCCGCCACTTTTCAGCGGTGCATGGTCAGTATATTCTCTGACATGGTAGAGTGGTTCTTGGAGATTTTCATGGACGACTTCTCTGTCTTCGGTTCAACATTTGAGGAGTGCCTGCACCGTCTCTCTTTGATTTTGGTACGGTGCAAGGAGAAGAACCTGGTGCTTAATTGGGAGAAGTGTCATTTTATAGTCAAGCAAGGAATTGTACTAGGACATATCGTATCTCATCGAGGGATTGAGGTCGATAAAGCGAAGGTGGATTTGATTTCCAGCCTTCCACCCCCACGTACGGTGAAAGAGGTTCGATCTTTTCTGGGCCATGCAGGTTTCTATAGGCGATTTATCCAGAATTTCAGCAAGATCGCCAGGCCCTTGTGCAAGTTGTTGCTAAAAAATGCCCCATTTCTATTTGATGAGGATTGTAAGAAAGCATTTGGGGATCTGAAGAAGATTCTGACGTCCACACCCATTATTCAGCCACCTAACTGGGATGTGCCTTTTGAGATTATGTGTGACGCATCAGACTATGCTGTTGGAGTTGTTTTGGGGCAACATGTTGATAAACTTCCCCATGCTATCTATTATGCAAGTCGAACTCTAAACGACGCACAACTCAATTACTCTACCATTGAGAAGGAGTTGCTTGCAGTCGTTTTTGCATTAGACAAGTTCATATCCTACTTGTTAGGATCTAAAGTCATTATCTACTCGGACCATGCTGCATTGAAGTATCTTTTCTCTAAAAAAGATGCTAAATCTCGTCTTATCCGATGGATCTTGCTACTTCAAGAGTTCGACATTGAGATTCGGGATAAGAAATGTTCGGAAAATGTGGTGGCGGACCATTTGTCTAGATTGATTGTGGAATTCAGTGAGGCTGCCATTCCCATTTCTAAGACCTTTCCTGATGAGCAATTGATGCACATTGCTCACAGTCCCGCACCATGGTTTGCTGACATAGTGAACTATCTTGTCACCGGACACATGCCCTTGCATTGGGGGAGGCAAGATAAATCAAAATTTTTGGCCATGGTAAAACACTTTTTCTGGGACGATCCTTACCTGTTCAAGTATTGTCCTGATCAGATCATTAGACGGTGTATTCCTGAGCATGACCAATCTAGTGTCATCACCTTTTGTCATGATCATACATGTGGAGGCCATTTTAGTGCTAACAAGACCGCTGCAAAGATTTTGCAGTGTGGATTTTATTGGCCTACCCTGTTCCGGGACTCTCACACCTACTGTATATCTTGTGAGCATTGCCAAAAGCTAGGGAGTCTTTCCAGGAGAAATATGGTGCCCCTCAACCCTATTCTGATTGTTGAGATTTTTGATGTGTGGGGCATTGATTTCATGGGACCATTCCCAAACTCCTTTGGCTACTTATACATTCTAGTTGCTGTGGACTATCTGTCCAAGTGGGTGGAGGCCGTTGCGTGCAAGACCAATGACCACAGAGTTGTGGTCCAGTTCTTGAAAGACACTATTTTTGCTCGTTTTGGTACGCCTCGAGCAATCATAAGTGATGGAGGTAAGCACTTTTGCAACAAGATCTTTGAGAAGTTGATGAAGAAGTATTGTATCACGCACAAAGTTGCCACCCCATATCACCCACAGACGAGTGGTCAAGTGGAAATTTCAAATCGCGAGATCAAACAAATTTTGGAAAAGATTGTGAACCCTAATAGAAAGGATTGGTCTTTGCGATTGACGGATGCACTGTGGGCATATCGGACAGCCTTCAAGACGCCAATTGGCATGTCTCCCTATCGCATTGTATACGGAAAGGCATGTCACCTTCCGGTTGAATTGGAGCATCGTGCGTATTGGGCTGTCAAGCAACTAAATTTCAATCTTTCCAAGGCTGGCTCACAATGGAAGCTCCAACTCAATGAATTGGAGGAGCTGCGGAATGATGCATATGAGTGTGCCCGATCGTACAAAGCACAAATGAAGAAGACTCATGACCAAAACATTTTGAGACGAGCTTTTGAGCCGGGTCAGAAAGTTCTTCTTTATAATTCACGCCTGCATCTTTTTCCAGGCAAGCTCAAATCCCGATGGTCAGGCCCATTCATTATTCAATCAGTTTTTCCTCATGGGGCCATCGAGATTGAGGATCCTAAGAATGGTAATACTTTCAAGGTAAATGGACAGAGGCTAAAACCATTCTTAGAGTTGAGGAGTCCGGATATTGAGACGATACTGTTGGAGGATCCTAGTTACTCAGATTGAGTGTAGTATTCTAGGGAGAGTCTGGCTGAAGACGTTAAACTTAGCACTCATGGGAGGCACCCCACAGCTTATCTTTTCTTTTGTTTATTTATTATTTCGCATTTTTATGATTAATGTTTGTTTCCAGTATTTTTTGTTTTCCAGTTTTTATTTTTCAGGGACAAAGCATAATTCAGTTCAAGTTTGGGGGTATGCTATGAGCCATACCAGTCCAGATAGTTCTCCATATCTCAGGTTAGCTCTTTCCATATTAGTCACACATTGGGGTCAATGTGTAATTTAAGTTTGGGGGTATGGGAGACACATCACACACTTTGTCCTAATTTGTTGTCTTTTCGTCATAGAGATAAATGCATGCTCATGTTATCGTGAAATTTTAGTTGATCTAAACATTTTCTGTGATGTGATGTCATTGGTGAGCTTAACATTTTGAACACATGATCTGGTGATAAATTTTAAAATTTAGTTACTTACCTTAGGCATTTGAGAATTCACATGTTTGACATAATCTAACACGAGCACATTAGCACAAATTATGTGAGGTATGACATGTGATTTTAATGTGTATTTTTCCTTATCTTAACTGAAACTGGATGACTTGTTGGATGAACTCTTGGGCATAGGAAAATATTAAAAAAAAAAATTATCAATAAACTTTTCGCTGAGTAACTGGACCTCTTGCCTCAGTAAGCAGTGAGTGTTCACGTCAAAAGGTGGAATTTTGCTTGGTAATATTAAAGTCGGTTTAATTTCGTAGCCTTTTTGACTCGAGTTAGTAAGTCCTTAGGGGTGTCTTTACACCTAATGCCCTAAAACCATCTGGTTTAGGAGTCATTGACTCAACACTCGCTACATGGGTCAATTAGAAAGCTTAAGGGAACTAAACATAGCCGTGCCTTATTAAAAAAAAAAAAAAATACTATGCCTTTTTCATTCATTTTGATGGGAAATTTGGTGAATCTTGAGACATGGAGACCTTACACATTGGAGTTATTTGGAAGCTTCATTTTTATATGCTAATTTACTTTACACAGTGTCAGACTTGTGATACCTTATCCTGCCTTTTGTAAGTAATTAGATTTTAACATTTCTATTCATTGCGAAGATGGGTTTACCTTTTTAAGCTTGCTTATGAATGAATATCATGGTGATGTGTGCTCCTTAAATTTTTGGATACCATGAGTGATGACTTTATCTTTATGTTCTTTGTTTTTCATTGAGTCTTTTATTTTGTTTTGCTAAGGGACTAGCAAAATATAAGTTTGGGGGTATTTGATGAGTCTTAAATATTGCATATTTTAGACCCTTAACTTATATTTGTTATGCTCTTAGTTAGTAGTATTTCACTTTATTTTACGTCTTTCTTGTATTTTGTGTATTTTTATAGGTTTGTGGAGAAAATGAAGCATTTCAGGAGATATGAAGCTTTTGGAGACATTGCGATCGATCGCACAAGATATGCGATCGAGCGCACCTGCCTACGAACAAGCACATGGTCAACATCCCACATCGAAATATTTAAAGTTCAGTGCATCTGCGATCGATCGTAGCAGACATGCGATCGAGCGCACAAGACATGCGATCGATCGCACCACACTGCGATCGAGTGCACACGGGCAGTATCCCATATCGAATCTGCAACCCATATTGCTCCGGGTCTTCCCCTATATAAACACCATCTGGCTTCATCATTCAGTGTACAATTCCTGAGCCACTTTGGTGTTTACCGGTGGACTTCCGCCAGCATTTTGGTGGATCCCGAAGGCATTGCTACCACGAGGGGAAGCGCCGCCCGTCAGCGAGTGGAATTTCTCCCATGTAAAGTTGTTTATTTATTTCTTTATATTCAATTGTTTTAGTTTAAATGTTTAGCACTTTTTATTATAGTTTTATAGTTATGAGTGGCTAGACTCTTCAGCTAAGGTTGAAGATGAAGCCCCGCCGTTGTTTGGCGTAGTAGTTCAGATTTGCTTGTAAAAATCTGACAATTTTTAGTATAAATGTTCTGTCAATTATTTGAGTTAATCTTATAATTGATTGAGTTTAAATTGTCTGTTGGATTTTCTTTGTGTTTCATCTGATGGATACATTGAATGCTTTTCGATTAAATTGGATTCCCTTTTGTGATTTGTTAAGAGCGGATACATTGGGTGCTTTTGGTTTAGTTGGGATATTCTTTGTTTTTTGTCTTATAGTTGGATTTATGGAATGTTTTGATAGGCTATATTTTTAGAACATGTATGCTTAACTTCGGTGGGGTGGATTCGGAAACCTTAGTGCTTTTTATTATTAGTTTTAAAATCAACTTAGTTTAGTTTTAATTTATTTTGCAATATCATTCTGAAATTTGGAACTAGGTTAAGATAGAGTTAGTTTAGATTGAAAATATACTTTCACAACGCAATTCCCTATGGATTCGACCTCGCACTTGCACAACGCTATACTGCAAACGACTCGTGCGCTTGCGAGTAATTTAAAACTCACAACAGTGAGTTTCCTTAACTTTTGCTTTCACATTGAGGACAATACTTATCTTAAGTTGATGGTAGAGGAAACACATTTCTTATTGCATACATTGAATTGTTTGGTGTCACTTTCCCTTTTTCATTTTAATTTGTTTGTTTTGTTTTAATACATTTGTTTGGTAGGATATATATATATATATATATATATATATATATATATATATATATATATATATATATAATATGTTTTGTGCTAGCCTTGGAGTTGATTTACATGTCAATGATATAAGTTTAATTGAGATAGCAATAACATTTAGAAGAAGTTAAATCTTGCTTCGGTTTGAGAATAATTTAAGTGTTGATCTTTATTTGATTTGAGACTCTGGTTTGCGGTAAGATTACATGATTAGTCTAAAGCATCTAGAGAAGTTTTATGTGCGATTGTTTTATGAATATGTTTGTGGTTTCAACAAGCTCTAGAACTTATTTGATAATCGCTTGAGGTGAAATCCTAGAATGTACACTACTTAGGATATGATGTAGGCCATCTTTGGACCGTTTGAGCCCTTCAACCTTACTCTTATTATATTTATCATTAGTTACCTTTTTGAGCATTTTTCTTGAAAAAAAATTGAGCCTTGTTTCTTTCAATAGCCCATTTACTTACTTTTATGAGCCAAAAAAATATTTTATCCTTACCTTCCGTTTAAGAGAACTTAGTTTATGCACATTTGTTGAGAAGTAGTTAAGAGGAATAAGGATGGAAATATGAAAAAAAAAATATATTACTACCATAACTCAAGTACAATAAAGGAGATAAGTTGGGGGTTGTGGAAAAGAGTAAAAAAAATACGGAGGTGAATGGTTATGTGCCAAAATAAAAAAAATTAAAAAAAAAGAAGTGAATTATGGCAAAGAAAGAAGAAAAAAAAGTGGTGATTTAGTGAGAGAAATGCTCGAAAATGATTGAATAAGTTGGGTGTTGAACTAAGGTTATCTAGTTCTTAAAGTTGTTGCGTTTAAATTAAGAGACTGAGTTCTTTCACTTGTTTAATCCTCCCCGTTCTTTCTTGACCTTTACCTTAGTCTAACGTTACAAGCCTATTAAAGACCTATTGATCCAATGTAGTGTGATTTTTCTACATTAGTGGAGAGTGATTTGAAAAGTTAGCTTATGAAGCTTGATTTGTGATTGATGTCATGCAATTTAATATGTTTTTAGAGGCCAAGACTTGTGTTCATGAAAGTAGTGCATAAAATCATCCGGGTGTTTAGATTAATGGTTTGTGGTAAGATGGATGTTAAGAGTCGATAACAATGTTGAGGTTGATATTTGGATTATTTTTGGACTTGAGTGATATTTAATGATTCTATATGATGTGTGTTATATATGATTTTTGAGACAAAAAGTTGAATTACTCTTGGTTTAACGCTAACATTGCTTTACTTTGTTTTTGATTTCTAATAAAGAATTTATTTCATGTTTTTCGCTTGAATTGCTAGGGACTAGCAATAAGCTAGTTGAGGGTTATGATGAGAGCTGTAAAGTGCACCTTAATAGTACTTATTTGTTAGCATTTTAGGGTTGATCTAGGGTTGAATTACACATTTATTCCTTAACAATTATAAAGTATCATTCTTGGATCATTGATCTATTTCGGTGCATTTTCAAGTACTTTGAGTCTAAAAGAGATGAAAAAGCTATCGTTGCTTAAAGCACGAAGATTCCATACGTATCGGAGTGAAGGCATGGTTGCGGAAAGACAAAATGAAGAGAAACCAAGTCTTTAGTGTTCCATGCTGCGGCTCAGAACCTCAAGCCTCGCCCACCAGAACCATCAACTTCTCGGATAAAAGCTGGAGGTTATGCGCCGCGACCTGGAAAAGCTGAGTCGCGGCCTCCAGAAGCCTCCACAAGACCAGGATCAAAGGCTGAGCCGCGGCCTGGCCAGTCTGAGCCGCGGCCTCCAGCACCACACAAAGCCAGGACCAAGGCCACGCCGCGGCCTGGAAAGGCTGAGCCGCAGCACAAGCGCGATGCCCTGTTTCCTAATTAGGGTTTTTATGATAGTTTACACCTGAAAATACCCTTGAACCTTTTGTATTATAAATAAGATCATTTAGGGTTTGATAAAGGAGGCTGGGGGCGACATTCTTCTCCATTACAGTGTTCAAGCATGAGCTCCATGGCCAATTAATCTCCAAGCAAGGCAAAAAGATGAATCCCTTGGTGTAGTTGTTCTTATTTTCATTCTTGGTTCAGTTGTAAGGATTTATTATTAAACATTGTTATGATTTACTCTTTGATTAAACAAGAAGAATTTAGGTTCATGTAACAGCTACAATTTATATTCTTCTTCTCTAAGAATTTCTCTTAATTCGGTGATTGCATTCTTCTCCTCCATATAAGTCAAGTCAAGCTCTTCTTATGTCAAGTTGTTTAGATGTGATTGATTTTGGTAGATTTATCTTATAGGTTTGTCCATTACTGCGGTATTGTTATTGAAATATATTGTCATTTCTTGATAAATCTATAAGATAGGTCATGTGTGCTTGAATCGAAATCAAGGAGTGATTTGTAGCAATTACATTAGAGTGTTAATCTACTATGCTTGAATATTTACCGATTGCTTGTTTGGGATGTGAAACTAGCAATCGAGATAAAAACAATTGAATCGAGATTGGAATAAGGCAACGAACTTAGGAGGGATTCCCGGAACCTTGTTATTTCTCTATTGAATTCTTCATTATATTTATACAACATTCTCACATTATTTCGTTATCAAAACTCAGATTTTCTCATTTGGATTTTTTGTATTGAAGTTTACACCTTCTCTTGTAGTTCACATTTCCTCGTGGGATCGACACCTCATCTATACACAATAATCGCATGTTAGTTTGAGCGTAATCAGGAGGCTTACTACAACCTCTTCCTGTGCTTGAATGACCATAGAAAAATGTGAATATGAATTTTGTTTATGGATTTTCCCATGCCCAGAGAGGTCACGATACAGTGTGAGTGATTGTAGATAAACTTTCTAAGTATCTCAATTTCTTCCAATTAAAACTAATTGGAGTCCTAAAAAGTTGGTTGAACTGTATGTAGCTGAGATTATGAGGTTGCATGGAGTACTAATGAGCATAGTGTCAAATAGAGATGCTAGATTTACATCTTGGTTTTGGAGAGACTTTTAGAAAGCCACGGGTACATAGTTATAGTTTAGTACAATTTTTCATCCTCAAACAGATGAGCAAACAAAAAGGATTATTAGAGTACTAGAAGATATGTTGAGGGAAAATTTGATGAGTTTCTCAGTAAGTTGGGATGCTTACTTGGCATTGATTGAATTTCCTTATAATAATCAACATCAATCTAGTATTGGAATGATACCATTTGAAGAATTGTAAGGTAGGAGGTGTAGAACTCCTATATGTTGGGAAGAAGTGGGAGAGAGAAATATATTTGGTTCATAAATTATTGAGTTAACAACTGAGGAGATCAAACTAGTTAGAGAGAACCTTAAATCAGCACAGAGTAGACCAAATAGCTATACTGATAATAAAAGAAGACCTTTTGAGTTTCAAGTAGGTGATTGGGTGTATTTGAAAATATCTCTACGGAAAGGGGTGTTGAAGGTCAAAAAGAAAGGAAAGTTGAGTCCAAGGTATGTGGGACCCTATGAGGTTATTGAGAAAGTTGGGCTAGTTGTGAATAACGTAGAATTGCCTCCAGAGTTGAAGCAGTTAAACAATGTGTTTCATGTTTCACTTTTGAGAAGGTGTTTACATGATGAATCCCATAGTATTCCGAATCAGGCTGTAGAACTTCAGGAAGATTTGACCTTTATGCAAGTATTAGTCAGAATTCTAGACAGAAAGGAACAAGTCTTGCGTAATAAAGTTATTCCTTTGATTGTATTATGGCATAACAAAGATGTTGGACAAATTAATTTGGAGCATGAGACAAGCATGAGGAAAGAATATCCTCAACTTTTTCATGAATTAGGTAAGGAAATTTCATGGACGAAATTTTTATAAGGTGGGTAGAATTGTAATACCCGTGTTCTTAAAGTAAGGGTAAAGAAGTAATTTGATAAATATGACATAGAATTAAAATAATATATATGAAAGATTTATTATTGAATAAAATAATCCTTTTGAAAAAAAATGGAAGCGTCCAGACATGGGTAAGAAAAAAAAAACGTGGAACAACACCTAGACGTCCAGGTGTTGTCAAGGAAACATGCAAATGGTGCATGTAAGACACCACAATTGTAATAAAGCGGTGGCCGGGTAGTTTCGAGGAAATAAAAACGATTTTATGATTTTGTTTTATTATTTCTTACCAAATCCTTTTTAGTTTTCTTCTTTCTTCAATTCTATTTACTCACTTTCTTTAAACACCTGGGGACTCAAAGAAAGATTAAAAGATTAAAATTTTGAAGAGTTTTACGGGAGAATTTTAAAGAGATTTGAGGGAAGCTTTAAGAAAAACAAAAGGTAATAATGTGAATTTTATTTTTGAAATTATGCATTCATGAAATTACTCGGAATTTGATGTAGAAATTTAAAGGGTATGAATTATGGAAGAATTGAAGAATAAATCAGAAATTTTAATATCAATATTATGTCAAGTGTTGACGATCAACAATTGGGTGAAATTATTGAAAAGAGCAGGACGGGCAAGGAGGTGATCCACGGATAGTTTTAAGTGCTACGTGGTGAGTTAGATTTATTTTTCGTAATCGAGATAAATATGAAATATAAAGTGATGATATTTGAATTAATTATTAACTACAATGATTGGATGATATATGAAAGTTGGTTGATTGATATTATATGATAATTGATATGTTAAAAATTTATTATATGAGAAGTAATATTAATGAAATAATGAGTTGATAAAATATATAATGAAAGGATAAATGAAATTCTTGACAAGCTATGATTGATAATTTGATATGATATATGAGTAGATAATTTAATGAATATAATAAAAATAATAATTTTAAGAAAGAGCTGGATAGCTAAATTGAATGTTTGAATATATGCTTGTTTTCATAATTTGTTCATATGCATAAAATAAAAGACCAAGAAGGCAGCTGGTATGTTTGTTTTTATATTATTGTTCATATGCATGAAATAAAAAGAACCAGGAAGACAGTCGGTCTAAATAAAAATAAAAGAACCAGGAAGGCAGCAGGTCTAGCTGAAAATAAAAGAATCGGGAAGGCAGTCGGTCTAGCTGAAAGTAAAAGAACCGGGAGACAGCAGGTCTAAATGAAAATAAAAGAACCGGGAAGGCAACTGGTCTAGTTGAAAATAAAAACATCGGGAAGGCAGCCGGTCTAACTGAAAATAAAGAACTGTGAAGGCAGTCGGTCTAAGCTGAATCATATCGACATGTGGGAAGACGTTCCCAAATGATAATATGAAATGATATGATAATTTAAATTCATGCATTGTATTTGTTTTAAATATTGATTATTATTGCTTGAGATGCTAAAGTATCATTCTTGATTGTGAATTTATTGACAGATAAATGAGTCTTATAGAGAGACAGATATGATGAGAAAGAAATATGACAATATGATATGATAAAAATTTATTTGATTGATTTATTATATGATGTGAGCCTCATAACGAGCTAAATAATGATGTTAAATTGATAATCTCAATATGATTAAATATATGAGAAGAAAAAATTAATATGTTTGATGATTAATTTAAGATGAGATTGATAAATGGTTGAAATTATAATAGGATGTTATTATTGATTTACATAAGATAATAAATTAATGATTATGAGAAGATTATTTGAAAGATTGAATGATTATCTGTGAAGAAATAGATGATTTATATTGGTAAATTAGAAAAAAAAATTGAATTATAAGATGTGACTGGAAGTATATAATCGAGTACTTCTAGTAAATTTAATTCACTGAGCTTGTAAAGTTCACTCCTCATTATAGAAAATTTTCAGGCAGCGGGCATGGCAGAAAGAGTTTAGAGCTGATAGCAAAGAAACTACCTTAAGTAAGTCCCGTGGTCAAGTCCTCAGATATTGTAAGAAAGAAGAAAGAAAAGTTTGTAATAAAAATCTTTTCATGCATTTTGTTATACATATATATTGTTTATGAAAGGAGGATGATGAGGTATCCTCTCTAAGAAGAGTTAAGGATTGGATGAAAATTTTAATTTCAATTGATGTATTTTTGTATGTTGCATATATGTGTCGTGCTGGGATTTCAAAATGTGACGATGCCATCTTGGGGGTGGCCAACCCGAGATGGGTCGTTACACTTTGCCTGAAAACCACAACCAATGGAAGCAATACCAACCTCTTGCGAAGAAGGTTGTGCCCTACTAAGCTCCCCTTCTGCAGTCTCAGAGTTATGGTTCTCCCTCCCAAAACTCTCTTCCCCTTCAAAGGCCTCTCCCTTTACTCTCCTATCAGAACCATAGGAAGACATAGTTGAAAAAGGTAAAAAGAAAAAGTGTTTACCGAAAAAAAGCAAAGAAGATAGGGAGAAACTTAAGAAGTGTTCATGAAAAAGGAAGAAAGTTTGAGGAAGCTAGAGGCATTTGCAAGAAAGAAAACCCTCCATGGAAACTTATCGCTCTGGGAAACTAGAGTGTACAAATAGGGTTAAATGAGAAGAAAATGAAGGCAAAGTATCTTTCAAATAGCCCCTGCAGATAGATAATGGCATTAAATGCATCTTTAATATGCAATCAGTGTTGGAAAGACCAAAAGACGCTTTGGGCAGTTCAAACATCCCTTTAACATTAATGCGACAATTCACGAGGGGCACCTCGAAAAAATCAAATGCCTCATCACTGAAGTGAAACTACGACTTTAGCCATTTAATTCCCGCCAAAATGGAACTAAGGCCTCCACAGCCATACAATTTCATCAAAGCTGAAGTGAAATTAAGGCTTCAGTCATACAGTTCAACCTAGAGTCAAAAAGAAATTAAGGCTTACGTTATATAATTCCAACTGAAGTGGTGTTACAACTTCAACCATACAATTTCTGTTGAGGTGAAACTAAGGCTTCCAAATCCATACAGTTCCACTCGAGTAAAAAAGGAATTAATGCTTTAGCCATACAACTCCCACTGAAGTGGAATTAAGGCTCCAACTATACAATTCTTACTAAAGTGGAACTACGGCTTCAGCCATTCAATTCCCGCCTAAATGGAACTAAGACCTCCATACCCATACAATTCCATCCAGGCTAAATTGGAATTAAGGCTTCAGTCATACAGTTCCACCCAGAGTAAAAAAAGAATTAAAGCTTACGTCATACAATTCCAACTGAAGTGGAGTTACAGCTTCAGCTATACAATTCTCGCCGAAATGGAACTAAGGCTTCCACAACCATACAATTCCACTTGAGCAAAAAAAGAATTAAGGCTTCAGCCATACAATTCGCATTGAAGTGGATATGAGGCTCCAACTATACAATTTCTATCGAAGCAGAACTACGACTTCAGTCATTCATTTCCCACCTAAATGGAACTAAGGCCTCCACAGCCATACAATTCCACTCATGTTGAATTGGAATTAAGATTTAGTCATACATTTCCACCCAAACCGAAGTAGAATTAAGATTTCCACAGTCACACAATTTCACTTGACAGTCACTTAATTCTGCAGGGACCCACCAAAGTCTACATTGAGGTGCACAGTCAGACCGAGAACCACAAAAAATGCATAAAGAAAGATCCTTACTCCCTTAGAAAACTTTCCAAACTTTCAAGGGAATGGGAGGCATACAATGTGGGTGAAATTAGCCGATCCAATAAGATCCGAACACATGGACACCCACCCACCCTAGGTTGGTCAAGAGTCAAACTTCCTCAAGTACGCAATGATGAAATCACTACCCTAAGCCTGAATATTCCATCATCGATCAGCAAAAGTTGTATCACACAAGGCTCAAGGCAAAGATATAACATCCTTGCTGGGACCCACTCGGGACCTTGGGAAGAGAATATCTAGCGCCTTTATAACAAAACTCAAACCCTCATGACAAGGGAGTTCTTCCATAAACACAAGAGGCTTTTGAACAACCAAAATCACATCGTCTCTCTCTTTCTCTCACTTTGTTACTAAAGCCCTTTCTTTTACTTCACTTTAGTACATCTACTGACTTAACCATCGAAAGATCTTTTTTAAATAACCAAACTCCGGATGACTTTCCTTATAAGGTTTGTGTACTACTCTGATATAATCTCAAGAACGAGGCAATGATCGAACTCCTTCCTTCAACAACTCAAGATCAATTGACAAAATCACCACTAGCTTTCCTTTTGCATCAACAATAATGACCTTGAAAATGTATTGGACAAATTTATTGACTACCTATCAATCTATCTCTAATCATAATCCTAGTTCTTTTTTAACCAAAGAGGGTCGTTGACTTGGGAATTGGATCAGTTATTAGTACTGAAAACGTACTGTTTCTTATTATTTTACAATAGGTAATGTCAAACCATATTTGTACAAGATAAAAAATATAAAAATATCAAATGGTTAGCCCCATTGTGGCGGTTGATTAAAGACTCTAGTCAATTTAACTTTAACTAATGATTCAGATCTTCCATCAAGAAAAAGAAACTAATAATGTAAATGCGAACTAATTTAACTGTTTAAATCAATTGTTATTGTACATGAGAGTAGATCTAGCTCACACTAAAAATTTGGTTCACACAAAAAAATTAGTAAGATGCAGAATATAATATATCATAGAACCAACAAAATTCTAACTACCTTCAAAGCTCTGTGACACTTTATCAAATAGCATTAAATTGAGAGAATGTCAGCAAAGCAGAATAGATTAACAACTCCACCTGTCAAAACCAACATTGATTTTTACGTGGGATGAGGCTAATGGATTAATTTGAAAATTTTGATTGGAAAAACATGTCACGATTTTGTGAATGTGTATCATCTCGCATCAGTGAAATAAGAAAAGAGAACGAGTCATTAATAATAAGTTGATCCCACCCGTGACGGCATCATTCACATTTAACACCAAAGCAAATCTCATGTGGAGTTGCATCTGACTCTCTGTTATACTAGCCTTTTATGCTTGATCCCACCCGTGACGGCATCATTCACATTTAACACCAAAGCAAATCTCATGTGGAGTTGCATCTGACTATCTGCTTTACCTGCCAAATCTTATCCAGACTGGCTTTTTACTGTTCCATCAACCACACTGTAAGTATATAATTCCATGACTACCTCAACTCCAAAAGTTTCCTGAACGGAGAAAAGTAACAATTTGAGTAATCTGAGCAATAAACACTTGACCATTTCAACATCATTGAACCCCAAATAACTACACAATTAAGTTGGCAAGATGCCATCGTGTTGGACATGATTTCAAGCTATTGTGAGTCTGTAAACTTATTTTTACTACAGACTCGTTATAAGACAATCATACTTTGACTGGATGCATGCGGAACCTACACCAGAACCGTATGTAAACATCACAGAACAGAATATAAATTTTCTACTTCTTCGGAGTTGCAGGAATTGAGAGACTCCATATTACACCTGAGTTTGTTGCCACATCTGGGAATAAAGTCTTTAGTAAAAATACTACAGAATTCAACTTGAATCCCTTCTGAACATCTGATTATATGAAACAATCTTTACCCTGCATGGAAATTGGGACTTGTGCCCACCAAGTAATGCAAGCCTGCCGTGAATTAAATCATAATTAGACACTCCCTTCTTACTAGATAATTACTACTTAAATGCAGCAATGAAAAAACACAATATTGTCCATCGATACTACTTAACATATGCTAGACATAACAACTCGTATGTAAATAGGTACAAATGATTAGTGCAACGGAAATTTTTTTCTTTGTTTGATAAGTAAAATTGTATTAAAAAGTATTAAGAGGGGGAGATCTGAAAACAAAGACTATCAACAGAACAGTAAGTACAAGGGCTAATTTTATTGTGGAGGACTAAAATCACTGAAGCTTTTACTTGTCAAAAAAAAGAACTAACTGAAGTTATATGTGATGGAAGTTTTAAAATCTATAACAAGTCGAAAAAATTCAAACAAATGTAGTTTCAATTTACCACTTCTGAGTTTGGTGCAGAAAGCACCACATGAAGTCACCAAGCAAGTGTGGACATGAGCATGAACCATCATGACCCATAACTTCCTTTCCTAGTTTTTGCTTTTAATTCTTCATTTTATTGTAATCTCTTTTAAGATAACCTTATCTCAATAAAGATTCTTATCTCAAATGCAACCTCCTTTGCCTTAGTCCCCTAACACAAAAAATTCACAACCACAAATCATAACTAAAACGCAAAGGGAAAAAGAGACTTTTTTTTTTTTTTGATAAGTGGGAAAAAGAGAAACTTCAGTGAAGAACGAATAAGATCACTCCTGTAATTGCATAAAAATGCAAGAGAGATGGAGTGGGGGCTTTGATTTGATAGGCTGCGATTAAAAGAGGTGGATAAACATACTCTGTTATTACTGCCCCACACTCTCTCGGACCATTCTGGGTTTTCCAGCTCCATGTCACCATGTGCTCAAACTTGCTTAAGTTGTTTATTATTCCCTACAAATCACAGTACACAGAATAATACAAAGAACAATAATTGCCTAGAGATCTTTCTCCTCTTTGGTGAAAAGGAAGAGAGGTCAGAAAAATAGGGTGTGAATCCTTTGTGTAAGGGGGAGAGATGAAAAAGATTTTGACTTTGAATAAGAATCTTTGTGGAGATGATAACTACCAAAAAGAAAAGAATGTTCGTTGAGATAAGAAAATTTTAAAACAGAAAATATAACCACAGGAAGAAAGCTGTTTATAGCTGAAATCCATTCGTATCAATAGGTAACATAGTCACTTCAGTTCGTGCTTTATGTACCACCTCATTTTATATAATTTATCAATAAGTTAAAACTACGAATTGAGAGGCACCAAGGAGGTGCCAATCCATGTACAAAAGGGTCACCAACCACTAAAAAAATCTAGGAAGTATTTTTATTTACGAAACAATTAGAATTTGACTCAAATCTAGAATGGCAAAATAGATATTTTTTTTAACTGGCAAAATAGACAATTAAATTAATCCATATTCGTTTTAGACCTTCACTTACTGTAAGTTTTAAAATTTTCATCACGCTTATCTTCCATTATCTTCAATCATCCACACTAAAATTAAATTCTCCCTTAATATGATTCTACATAAATCTAGTTTGACCTTAAGTTATATGATTAGTTTTTTTCTTTCTTCCCTTTTTAGGTGTTGAATTCTTTTAAGCACATTTTCCAACAAAAGCCATAAGCTAAAGTAGTTGAACATAATACTGAAAACTGATTTAAAATAAGCCTTAAATGAATATTGAGATGTAATATGGTTCCATCTGTTTCCAGGAAAAGGTTTTCCACTATAGTATTATGCAGCAAGTTAGTAAACACAAACATAGAAATAAATTCTTCTAAGTTCTCCAAAAACAATATTCATAAAAACAGCCTATGTCACTATTACCTTTTTTCTGATAAGTAGCCTATGTCACTGGTACCGACACCCACACTGCCACCCTAGAAGAGTGAAGTTCAATCCTATATAACAACTTTTTTTATAAAAAAAAAGTCATATGCTCGTTCCCAGCTTCCACATGCAAAGAAAGACCATATTATGGTCACTTATCACAAACGTACTACAAATTCCCAGATTCATTTACTTTTTTTGGTAAGTACCCAGATTTGATTACTTATGAGAGAAAATGAATTGAGTAGCTTTAATATCTTAATCATAACAAAATTAAAGCCCTCAAGACTAAATTATTGATAGTAAAAAAAGCCCCATAAGAACTTCTTAAGCACATCATATTAAGCAGCAGCAATTAATGTAAACTTATCTCAAACCCAAGTATACTATGTTACCTATTCAGTGAAAACACTCATGAGATCAGGCGGAGGAAATGGTTGCAACACTGGCATGTCCACTTTTGCATTGTCCATAAATTCCATATTGGGCTCCTGCTTCACTCTGTTACCATTATTTTCCACAAAAGCTTTTCCATGGTTAAGGTTGTTCATTGCTGATTCAAATTCATATACTTCAAACCGGCTTGGAATACAGGTCCCTTTACCAACAAATCCAAGGTTTCTAAGTGGTCTTTGATCAATCACGTCCCTTGACTTGCCAACATAGGAACCCTGGACACCACAAACACTAGGAACAAGCCCTGGCAATTTTCTAGAAGCTCCAAAAGTCATGATAGAGTTTGGAACTTGCCGACTGGTGCTACTGTCAGCATTTACTGAGCAAGATGATCCAGGAGAAATGGAATCTGGCACAGAAAACCTGCTAAGAACACCAGTAATTTTGAGATCTCCATCTGATATTTGACTAATATTCAATGAGGAATTATTTGATTGAGACGTGAGAAGACTGTAATCAATAATGCCAGTCCTATTAAAGCTACAATTCTGATTGATAGAAGGAGGACTATTTCCTGCCTCAAAATTGGTTGATGATGGTGAGGGAACCACAAGGCAAGATGGCTGCACATTGATTGCACGGCTGTGCTCAGGTAGTGTAGACTGCTGCTGCAGGGGTTGCTGCTGTTTTTGTTGTTGTTGCTGCTGCTGCAACATATCCATCAACATGTTACTACTCTGAGAACTCAAACCACCAAGATTGCTGCTAGGTCCAACTGTAGCAAAGTTATTAGATGGCCATGCTACAAATTCGGAAGGAACATCCTCAGCAGATCTGATGGACTGCTGGAAATGTTTGGAAATGTTAGATTGACACTTTACTAAGGTCTGACCAAATGCGACAACACTGTCGGCAGGAATGCACTTGGCCCCCTGAAGGACAGATTGTAAGAGAACAGGCTGGTCCACAGCTGTAACTAGGTTACCCGCTGGTCGACCTAAAAGCTCTGCATGCAGTGCTGCTAATGCTTGTGGAGGAATTTGTCCAGAAGCAGCCAAAGCTTGAATATCGCTTCCAAGCGAACCAAGTTTTATGTTGGATTCTATGTTACCACAGAGTGTATTAGAAATCCCACCTTGTTGAGCCACTCCACTTAATCTCTTCAAATATAGTCTGAATTTCTGCAAATTGATATAATAGTACTTAAATGTTCCTCATAATTTTAAAAAAGATACATCCGAACTGGTAAAAGATAATTTTCATCAATCTTTTTTGCAAAGAAATAGAAATAAAAAGGAAAAAAGAAAGAGAAAAACTTTCACTGTCAATACAACTGATCAAAATAAAATTATCTTTATAACATAAAATGTAACAAATAGGTTCGCAAAGTGCATTTTATCTATCAACGGACAAAAAGAACATTAGTTTCTATCTTACATATCACATATGCATGAGACAACACTATAAGCATGGGTCATGCACATTTTCTCTAATGCAATTGAGGAAGTTCTCCAACTAAGTTTAACGCGAAATGTAAATAGTTCCCACACCAACACAAACATTTAAAGGCTTCAAATTCCAATCATGTATGATGCCAACTCTTTCCATGAAAAAGAGCATGGTTATTTGTACAAGCGGGCAAACCCAGGCTGCAAACAGTTCAGATCATGTTCCAACTCCAATCCAATTTTGCCTTAATTATAATTTGAACAAGGAAGCACTATAACTGCCAATTTATATTCAAAACTCAAGTATGAGTTTTAAGAACAGGGGTCATTGTCTAAGGAACAGCTTCCACACTACTTGACACAATTTTTATTGAACCACACACCGCTTTAGGCATTTTCATCTAACAGTCTTGATAAAATTAATTAAGAGTGGGATATTGACAAATTTTCAGACAAACCTCTACTGGTGACGCGTCCTCCAACTTGGTTATTGATTACATTTTCTAAATATTATTCTTGATGATGATGATGATGATGATGATTATGATGATGATGAACCATACAAGATTGATATCTAGCAAAGAACCAAACCTGCAAAAAGATTGATATCTAGCAAAGAACCAAACCTGCAAATGGCTTGCAACATTTTCTCTGGTCAAGCCAGGTACATTCATCAGTTCAAGAATTCTCTTTGGTACAGCCTCTGAAACAGTAGCCAGAGAGTTATAGTCAGGCAAAAATAGAAGGAAGCAATGAGATGGATTAAATCATGAATTGCAGAATCCCATACCCAGCCAACATCATTCAAATTAATTAAAAGGAATAAATTGTAGAAGATCGTACTATCAATCCCAATATGGTTTACAGCACTGACGAATTGCTGGTGTAGTTCCACTGACCACACTACACGTGGTTTCTTTGATGTTGATGGATCTTCATTTTCCAGTTCATCATCATCTTCTTCTTTAGCACTGCTCCTCTTTTTCTGTGGTTTCAATGTTCCTTCCGTTCCTTCATTGACAGAAGAAGCATATTCAGCATCATCATTTCCTCGTTTATGCTGATCGATATCTTCCAAACTGCCAGAATGTTCCTCCTCTTTATTTTCGTTCCACTTTTTCCTGAGAACGTGCTGCCATATATTCTTAAGCTCTTCCTCATGTACAGGTTTAATTAAATAATCGCAAGCCCCATGTCTAATTCCCCTCATGACTGCACTTGTTCTCCCATCAGCAGACATCACTGTACATCAATTATCAAGTTGACAGAAAGAAGAAAAGTACTTCTAAAAATCCTCAGAGCATGTAAAAGAACACTCACTAATAACTGGAAGGTCCATTTCTAGCCCAACATGTTCAAGGAGCTTATACCCATCCATATCAGGCATATGAACATCACTTAGAACCACATCAAAACAGTCTTTCCTCTCCCGCAGAAGATTCAAAGCAACAGTAGCCTGGGAGCAAGTGGTAACTGCAACCAATGAAGCCAACAAAATGGATAAAAATTAAAATAAAAAAATAACATAAGCAAACAAGGGTTTGGCTACTCTTCATTACTTTAAAATAATGGACCATCCAATACTTTTAATTTCTCTTTCATCAAAAGTAAACAAGAAAAATCAGAATTAATGGGATTCTGGAACGTGGTTAGAATAAAGGCCACACTAAAAATAAAGTTTTGAAAAGTTAAAATCATCAATTTGATTTTGATGGTCAAAGACTCAAATTTTTGCCTTCATCTGAACTAGAGAAGAGTATTTTTGCTCCGTCAGAAAATGATGAACGATTCAAATGTGTTAAGGTCCAAATATAAATTTTTATAAAATTAATCACGTCCAGAAATCTACCATGTGATCAGTCCCAATTTAATTTTAAAGCTAATAAGGTAAAATTTTAGAGGTAACTAAAAGTATAAATGGTTCGTCAATCTTTATGAATTAATATTACTATCACAATAACTCCAGCAATTCACTGAACTTCTCTCTGATGATTAAAAAAAAAGTCAGTAAACAATTTATGTTTGGAGCGAGGGAGAGCCGTGGGAAGGAGAGGAGAAGGGAGGGTTTAAATTGCGTTTACCGTAGTTGTGGACATTGCGGGTTTTACAATGCGGGTCGCGGGTATGATTGTGGATTCTTTTCAACTTCACACAACTTACTATAAAATGAACTAAAATAATAGTTGTAACCCCAATAACTCTTCTTTTACAATATTTAAAGTAGTTTATTGCATTTTGATTCACTTTTAAATTATAATCATGTGATAAAATATAATATATGTACATATTGCTTTAATTATAGCTCGGTATTGATGGTAAAAAAATATTAATTAATGTCTATCAATTTTTATGATCATAGATATAATAACAAATAGAAAATAGGCAAAATAAAATCATATTTCAAGTTAAAGTCATTAGCTTTGTCATCAAGAATGCATCCATAAATCCTCCCAAACCAAAAATATCCATTCCCTCCAACTCCCAAATTCCCCACCAATATATTAAACCCCTCCCAAATTCCCCACCAATAATCCCTACATCTACCTCCACTAAATCATTTAACATTAAAGAAACAATATTTAATATTAAAAAAGCAATAAAAACGTAAGGGATAAAGGGAAATCTAATCTGTTACTGTATCAATTTATCTCCTTCCCCAGAGAGAGAGACCAGAGCCTCATCTTCATCTTAAAATTTGTTTTGCTAAAGACATGGCAAGCTAAGGCGGTCACGGAAATCACCGAAACCGCAAAATAGTGGTCGCTGTTTAAAGCCCTTACCCCTTCAAATTTTTTTCATCTACTCTATTTTACTCTCCCTCAAAAACTCCCAAACAATAGAGAAATAAAATGTTTCAAGTTTTGAGGCATTTCAAGGGATAAAGTATCATCCATATCCTCTCATTTCCATTAAAAACAATTAAATAAATCCCAAACAAGAGGGACGTATACCCCTCTATTTCGTCTCCTCTCATTTCCTTTGGTTCCCTTGAAACAAGGGTGGTGTCTATGAACAACCACACTTCCATTTTGATTCAAACTTGAATTTACTCATGAACTCACAATCTTCAACACGACCACTACCAAAACTGGCTGTAGCTCACACATTTCACAGCAACAACCCAAAATTTCTAAAGTTTTAAGACATTACTCAAGTCGGAACTTCCAGTTTCCTCCAAAATACCAATAAAACACAAAATATTAACTCTCTTAGTCTGAAAAAACTACTTCAATCCCAGCAAATGCACTCACCGAACAAACACTAATCCCGGGGATAAAGCAAGAAAACAAGCAAAAAAGGTTGTTACTAACCGTGATAAAGGAATTGGCGAAGCTTTCGTTCAAGAACACGCAATACCGTAGAGTCATCGTCGACAACAAGGACTCTCAAACCAGCGGGAAACTGATCAGAGACCACAACTTCAGCTCCCTTACACGACCCGTAGCCGCTCACGCTCGTGCTCACAGTCAATTGACCTGCTCTCTGCAAAGCAGCCATAGCCCAAAAATATATATACACAAATACACGTAATGACAGTCTCTTGCTTGCAATCAACAACGAAAATCCTACACTCTCTCTTTGTCTATGTGCCTCACTGTGCTTTGTATCTCTAAAAATGTGAAATTCAACATCCTTGGTGTTTGAATGTGGAATTGAGTTCAGTTGGGGAATAGATCTGTGAAGATAAACCCTAGAACTAAGACAGAGAATGGGGAATCAAGTTAAATATGATGGTTTTAAGGGATCAGATATGCACAAACACGAGTGGATTGCTTATTTGGATGTTGAAATTTGGGATATTTATGGTTTCTATTGATGATTGATTGAAGCTTTCCGTTTTGCTAGAAACTGAGGGAATTATTGTGCCCCCCGTAGAGCACCACGCTGGCAGCACATATGGTTCACTCAACAACTTATCTCTGACAACACAATAAAATAAAGCTTTTTAACCCACCAATTCTATTTCTCAACGCACGCCATTATTTCACGCGCTTCAATAAACTGCTTGAAATTATTAAATGACGCTAAACACCCGTCAAACAAAAATTAACTTTTTTTCTATCATCAAAAGCTTTCAAAAATGTTTTTTTTTGGCGGCTCTTCCCGTTCTTCTCTATCCTTCCTCTCCCTCGCACAGAGAATCGATCAATTAAGCAGCGTTACTATTGCAAATCTAATTGTCATTTGGGAATCAGGTACTCCTCACTCTTCACTCATCAGTCAAATAGGTTTAGGTCTCAATGAGAAAAAATCTATCAAGAATATCTCGTTGTGGAAGATTTTCTTATGTTTATTTTGTATTGAGATATTAATGATGGACAATACGCAGATTTTATGTTACTATGCAAATGATTATAACTATATATGAATGTCATGAGTTCGACGAAATGATTGACTCTAATTTGTTTTTTTCATATGAGAATTGTTGAGAAAATAACAAAATTTATTGTGTTTAGTGGAATAAATTGTAAAAAGCGTTTTTAGGTATGGAAATAATAAATTATAATTATGAAAATATTTTTTTATTGATTGTTACTTAAACAACACTAGCTGGCTTTTTTCCTTCCTAAATCTCTTTTTGATAAGATAAATATTTTTCATTCTCACTAATGTATTTCTTAATTAATTATAAGGTTATATTTCATATACAAATGGTGGAATTATTTGAGAATGCATATTTTAATTCTTGTCAATAAATAATGAATTGTACTAACAAATAAATATAAATATTAAAAAAGATAAAAACAAAAAAGTTTAGAGATGCACGCAGAAGAATTGTCGATAAAGGAAAATTTCACATATTTGAAACCTTTGACTTGACACATATAGTTTTAATACATCTACTTTTTAGGATTTAACTATAATACTAATTTGTATGAACGCGCATTTACTATAAAAGCAAGATTATTGCTATCAAGAATTTCTCGTTATTTGACACTCAGAAGACTTAATGATTATAAAAAAAAAAATAGAAGAGATGGGTTTCTAAATGTAGGAAGTATGTGTGTATGTTTTTATAGGCTATTGGATTTGGAGTTACAAGCTCACTAAATGATGAAATTATGGGTAAGATAATAGCCCAATGACTAGTCACTTAATTGTGAATTAGTGATCTTATTAAAGCATTAACAGTTAATTTGACCCCAATATTTTCAACTGTTAATTGGACTATAACGACTAGTTTAACTTTAACATAATGTGAGGTGTTTTTAAGCACTTTAAAAAATAAAACTAACACAATATACAATTAATTATAAATCTAGATTCACGACTATAATATAAAAGTTATATTTCTCCATAGAATACAAAATCTTGTTAAGTACCATTTGTTTTTATATTTAATAAACATTAGGAAGTTACTCACGGGACAATAATATTTTTGTTGATTTTAATTATATAATTCAAAGTATATACTTAACGATTACATATACATTTTAAGAATATGTATATATATCTTTACAATACGCATGGTTAGTTGGATTATGAAAACTAAAGAATGTGACAAAAAATAACTGTTTTATGTAATTATATAACACATTGTTTTTAAATTGCTTTTATTAACAATTTCGATGTGTATGAGAGTTTAAATAATACATGGGCTGCAAAACGGATGTGTAATTTCATGCACAACGAATGAGAGTTTAACATTTAGAAAAGTTTGAGGATGTAATTGCAAAAATTAAAACATTAAACACTTAATTGTTATTTTATTAAAAAATTTAAGGACCAAAAGTGATAAATCATTTACTACTTTTCTCTAGGTTGTGTCCACATACGGGGCTTAGAGATCCATTATCTGATTTGGTGTCTTGAGAATATTAGCGTGTGAGAAGAGAAGGAAATTAAGAGGAAAATTCGTGAGAAGAAAAAACATGAAGCCACGTGTCAGTATCCCAAGCTTTTGCGTTAGGTTTTCATATATCTACTAGTGTAACGACGCAAGGGGTTTAATGAATGTGATTTTTGATGATGGCTTAAGAATCTTGAAGTTAAAAGTAGAAACATTTCTAGCAATTACTTGTTCTTCCAATCATTTTCTAAGTTATGCCAACAACAAAATTTGCTAAAATGAAAAAAAAAAAAAGCATGCGTAGAAGTTTGTACTATTTTATTGGCAAACACCAAGCAAAGTCATATCAGCAATAGAAATATAGAATCTTCTAGTACACAAAGCAACAAACATAGTAAATATATATGTATATTGACAGAGAGTGACAGACAGGGAGATAGAGGACGTCAATATATACTTCTTTGAATAAATAATAGAAGAAGTGAATAACATTTAGTGGTGCTTAAGCGAGCAAAAGATCGATTCGGTCAGGGTAAAATTTTAATCGATTTTTTGTTAATTTTTTATCGAATTAATTTAAATATTTAAATATTACTTGATCAAATTGATTTTAATTGGTATGATTGGTGAATAAGTTAATCGACACTATTTATGTAATTATTTTCTAATTTATTATATATTTAATTTATATTTAATATATTTATATTTTATATATTATTAATATTAATTAATTTTTTAATCGGTTAAACGATCGAAACGGTTAAAAAAAGTAACTGTCAATCGACCAATTAACCGATATGTATTATTCGGTTAATCATTTTAATACCGATTTAACTGATCAACCGAATCATTTTAATCAAAACAGTTAATTAATCGGTTTTAACCATTTAGTGAATACCCCTAATAACATCACTTAATTCTTGCCTAGCTTTTTATTTTTAACAAAGCTAAAATTTCACATGTGAAATCAATCATCGAGCACAAAAAACCTTCTTCAAACTTAAACCATGGCATATATCAAACTCCCAACTGGAAAAACATAAGTAAATTTCTTCATTTCTTCTTTCTCTTTCTCACTAGTAGGACATTGCTTGGAACTAAGCTTAAAGTAACCTTCAAGTGGAGTTATAACAGGTTTCGCACTGTTCATATGAAATCTCTCAAGAATCTTCTCAATGTAACCTTCTTAAGACAACCACAACTTCCCATGCTTTCTATCACGGGAGATCTTCATACCAAAAATCTGTTTCGCTGGTCCCAAATCCTTCATAGCAAAGAATTTACTGAGGTTCTTCTTCAATTCATCGATCTTGCTAATACCATGACTAACAATTAACATGTCATCCACATAAAGTAAGAGAAAAATAAAGTTACTATCAGAAAACTTCTTAACAAATACAAAACGGTCTGAAGTAGTCTGGCTGTAACCATGATTCTCCATGAAAGAATCAAATTTCTTATACCACTATCTTGGTGCCTGCTTGAGCTCATACAAACTCTTTCTCAACCTACACACCAACTGTTCTTTACCTTTGACTTTGAACCCCTCAAGCTATTCCATGTAAATCTCTTCATCTAGGTCGCCATGGAGGAGGGCAGTTTTCACATCAAGTTGTTCTATCTCTAAGTTCATATGAGCAGCCAAGCCAAGAACAACTCGGATAAAAAAACATCTTGACTACAGGTGAGAAATTTATTCAAAATCAATTCTTTTCTTCTGACTAAACCCTTTCACAACTAATCTTGCCTTGTACCTAGGCTATGTGCTCTTATCTTCAGTCTTCAACTTGTAGGCCCATTTGTTTTTTAGTGATCTTTTACCCTTTGGCAGTTTCACCAAGTTCTATGTGTAGTTTTCATGCAAGGATTTTATTTCATCTTGCATGGCTTTCAACCACTCTTCTTTATGATCATATGTCATAACTTCATCATAACATTTTGGTTCTCCCCCATCTATAAGCATCACATACTCACGAGGAGAATACTGTCCAGTAAGCTAACGCTCTCTGGTGGATCTTCTCAACTGAGGGTCTGTAGTGGCCTATTGAACTTTTTGTTTTGTATGAGCATCATGAGGTAAATCAGTAATTACAGGATCATCAGTAAGTAGAGGAATATCATTATCATTTTCATCTTCATTTTCTCCTTTAATTTCTCCCTCATGATCATCATGAGCTGCAACTGGAGAAGAAATTGGATCTAAGTTAATAGGTTCTTCATTGAAGGACTTAAGTTTCACAATCTTCTGTAAGTCTTCAATGGTTTGGTTCTCTAGGAACACATATCTACTTTTGATAATTTTCTTCTCTTTCAGATCCCACAATCTGTAACCAAATTCTTTATGTGCATAACTTAGGAAGAGACACTATTTAGTGTTACTATCAAGCTTAGATCTCTCATCTTTAGGAATGTGAACAAAAGCTTTGCACTCAAACACCTTTAAATATTTGTAAGATACATTTTTCCCAGTCTAAACCTTCTCTGGTACATCACCGTTCAAAGGAGCTGAAGGAGAAAGGTTAATAAAGTCAACTGCAGCCCTCATTGCCTCAATCCAAAAGGTTTTAGGCAGCTTTGCATGAGATAGCATGCACCTAATTCTTTCTTCTATAATTCTATTCATTTTCACTGCTACACCATTCTTCTGCGGTGTTTTAGGAACAATTTTCTCAAACCTGATATCGAAATCCCTTCAATACTTATCAAAATGACCCCTATATTCACCACCATTATCTGCTCTAACATATTTAAGCTTTTGACCAGTCTTTTTTTCAACTTTTACATGAAATTCTTTTAATGCATCAAAGACCTGATCCTTAGAATGTAAAGCAACAACCCATACATTTCTACATAAATCATCAATAAAAGTCACAAAATAGGGGGCACCACAAAGAGATCTATCTTTCATATAACGAACATCAGTATGAACCAAATCCAAAATAGCATTACGTCTAGAAGGAGGAGTTCTAAGAAAAGAAATTCTTCTTTGTTTTCTAGGCAAGCAATGAACATAAGTTTTCAGAGACATACCTTTTATGGGAGGTAATGTTTGCTTTTTGGATAGAATCTGGAGCCCTAGACATACTAATATACATTCAACCTCAATGGTGAAATCTTCAGTTGTAACTTGCTTACAACTCTTTCAGTTCACTGCTTCACCATTCAAGGTGAACACAAACCAAGAAGTAGACTTTCTATCATCAACATCAGTTTGAAAGTGTAAATCAATATACCCTTCCAATTTCAAGTTACCTCTTCTATTTGTGATGAACAATCTTTTGTCCTTCTTAAGTACTTAAGAATGTTCTTCACAGCAACCTAGTGTTCCAAATCTAGATCAAACTGATATATGCTAATAACACTTATAACATGATTGATATCAAGTCTGGAATATAACATAGCATACATAAGACTTCCTATCACCGAATCATATGGAATCTGATTCATGTTCTCTCTCTCTCTTCAGGTGTCTTTTGGGACATCTACTTAGAAAGATGTACTCCATGTCGAAAAGGTAACAATCCTCTCTTGAAGTTTTCCATGTTGAACCTCTTCAAAATTTTGTCTATATATGTTAATTGGGACAAGTCAAGCATCCTTCTGGATCTATCTCTATAGACCTTTATTCCTAGAATATAGGATGGTTCTCTCAAATCTTTTATGGAGAAGTTTCTTGAAAACTAGATTTTGACTGATTGTAACATATATACATCATTCCCAATGAGTAGTATGTCATCAACATACAATATCAAAAATGTAAGTACACTTCTATTAAAGTTCTTGTACAGACATGATTCATCCATATTTTTTAGAAAACCAAACGTTTTAATGCCTCATAAAATCGGATGTTCAAGCTTTAGGAAGCATATTTTAATCTATAAATTGATCTTTGTAGTTTACACATTTTGTGGTCATTACCACTGGATAAAAAATCCTCTAGTTGTTCCATGTATCTTTCTTCCTCTATTTTACAATTGAGGAAGACGATTTTAACATCCATTTGCCATTTCTCATAATCTTAGTGTACAACTATTTCGAGAAAGATCTTGATGGACTTAAGCATGGCTACAGAAGAAAAGGTTTCATCAAAGTCAACTACTTGTCTTTGTTTGAAACCTTTCGCTACTAACCTTACCTTAAAGGTCTCTACTTTTTCGTCGGCACCCATCTTTCTTTTATAGACTAATTTGCAACCAAAATGTACAATACCTTCAAGAGGTTCAACCAAGGTTCAAACTTGGTTAGGACACATGGATTCCATTTCAGATTTCATGGCCTCAAGCTATTTTCCCGAATCGATGCCTGACATCACTTCTTTGTAGTTTATAAGATCCTTATTCCCAATAAAGTGTACCTCTACATCACTCTCAATGAGATACCCATATCTCTCTGGTGCTCTAGGTATCTTACTTGATCTATAAGGAGGTTGTGTGATAGGAGACTCTATTACAATAGGCTCCTCAGGTTGATCATTGTTGATTTGTGGTTTCTAAGACACCTCTTCAAGTTCTATTTTAATCCCACTGCTTCGTTCTAGAAAAAAAATTTTCTCCATAAAGGTAGTAAATTTTAAGACAAATATGTTTTGCTCATTAGGGAGATAAAAGTAATATCCTAAACTTTCTCTAGGATATCCCACAAATCTACACTTATCAGACCTTGCTTCTAACTTGTCTACAACTAATCTTTTGACATATACAGGACAACCCCATATCTTAACATTCTTAAGACTAAGTGTCCTACCATTCCACATCTCATATGGTGCCTTAGGCACAAACATAGAAGGAATTCTACTAAATAAATATGCAGCAATTTCCAAAGCATAGCCCTAGAATGAAATTTGAAGATCAGTGTAACTCATCATCGATCGCACCATATCTAATAGAGTACTATTTCTCCTTTTGGACACACCATTAAGTTGAAGTGTTCTAGGAGGGCTCCACTGTGAGAGAATCTCATTCTCTTTAAGATAATCCAAAAATTCATTGGTCAAGTATTCATCTCTTCAATCAGATCGAAGAACTTTTATAGTTTTGTTAGTTTGTTTTTCCACTTCATATCTAAATTCCTTGAAATTTTCAAAGGATTTACATTTTTACTTCGTAAGATATACATACCCTAACCTTGAATAGTCATTGGTGAAGGTAATGAAGTAAGAATAACCTCCCCTAGCAATAATTTCCCTATAAAGATATGTGTGGATTAATCCTAATATGTTAGCAGCTCTTTCTCCATGTCCACTAAATGGAGTATTGGTCATTTTTCCCATGCGACAAAATTCACATGTTGGGTATGACTTGAAAGTCAATGAATCCAAATATCCATCTTTAGCCAACTTGCTAATCCTACTCTTATTAATATGACCAAGTTTAAGATGTCATACATAAGAAGGATTAATTTCGTTCCCTTTTTATTTTTATTACTTTGTTGATCAATATGAAATATATTACCATTCAATTAAATAATATAAAGGCCATTTATTAATGTGCTACTACCAAATAACTCATTATTTAAAGAAAAAGAATATAAATTGTTTTTAAAATATAGTTCATAATCCTATTTGTCTAAAACAAAAACTGAAATAATATTCCTAATCAAAACTGGCATATAAAAACAATATTTTAATTCCAAAACCTTTCCAAAAAGAAAAGCTAAATGATAAGTCCCTATGGCTAATGCATCAACACTTGCTCTATTTTCAAGGTAAAGGGTGACTTTTCCTTTACTTAACTCTCAGCTTTTTCTTAGTCCTTACAAGTTATTGCAAATGTGTGAACCACATCCATTATCTAATACCTAAATAGAAGCATATTTTATTGACAAATTGATCTCAACAAGAAATAAACTAGACATACCTTCTAAAGATTTTCCCTTTGAACTCGCAAGATGCTTCTTATAGTTTCTCTTCCACTGTCCATCTTTGCCATAATAGATGCACTTGTCCATTTCCTTCTTGGCCGTTGAAAAACTATGGATTGATGATCCTTTGGGAATCCTAGCCCTAAAGATGTCCTTTGAGATCTAGAACCTCACAGTGTGACTGTGCTCACCATACAACTCTTACAAGTGAAGCAACATCACATAAGGGCTTTCCATCTTCTCATGTCGCTTTTAAAGCTCATTAGACATCGATGCTAGCATGTAGCATCTAGCCTTCATGTCATCTTACTGTCACTTGTCGAAAGTAGCAACTTTTTCTTCCAATGCATTCTTAGAAACACTTGCTGGAAGCATTTGATCAAGAACATAGCCATTTTTCTCAAAATTCAGAACGATTATCAAGTTTCTTAGCCAATCCAGAAAATATTAGCATCTATTCAATTTTATCAATCAATAGATTTGATCTTTAATCATATTGGTACATCCTACTATTCCTTTCAAATTTCATAATTACTCGGTATGAAATTTGAGTGACCCCGTTGGAAGGTCTCTGAGTGGGGATTGGGGTCCCATTACTCATTTAAAATAGCCTCATATAATAGCTTCTTGGCTATAATAAATCTTTAACAGGTAGATAACACTTATCAACTACATCTCATGTAATTCCCAATCATTCTTTTGGCCTCTAAAATATATCATCTTTATATGATAGTTTCTTGGACAATATATTCTAGTTAAGTTAGACCCACCATTGTCATAAGTGTAGGTGATCGAACCAATGAACCCTCACATGATAGTTTCTTGGACCTACTAGTTTCCTACCTCATTATATCATATATTTAATAGGGCATCATGACTCTCTCATAATGTAAGTCTCACATGTCTACGACTAAATTTACTTAGAACAACAGATCTTGTATATCTCTACAATTATGGAAGGCGACGATAAGACATTCATAATGTCTCTTCGTTACAACTTAATAACAATTACTTTCATGAGTGAATTTAATTGGTCTTTAGTCTCATCATTTAATTTAAGCACGCATCACATACATATCATACATCATGTAATATAAAATAAAATATGATTATGAGTGATTATGGACTTTTGTGCATGATTCACTTGAGCCACTAAGTGAATCATTAGTCTTAATTTAGGGTTCTAATATTTTCACCAATTCTCACATAATGGGTCTTGTAATCTTCAAATAGGCATCCATTGCTTCCTTACGCACTCGATCATCCTCCAACTTTACTTGAAAAATTCCTATCTATTCTTATCAAACTATTCTAACTAATTACATTATATAATCAATAAGAAACCTTGATTCAAAATCAAAGGGATTAACAATAAGAGAGAGATAGAATTTTGCAACTAGAGATAAAAGAGATGGGAGGTATACAAACCCCATTTAAAATTACATATCCTAAAAATCAAGAATAAATATTGTAACCCATAAAATTACAACAATATATTCAATCACATTGAATAATGACCAATCATATAGCTCAATTTTTTGGTCTTAAGTTGATAATCACACATCCTTAAATATACATGCAATCGCATTGCATATATAAAAATAAAGGTAATTTATTCTAGTTATGACTTTAATTCTAAGATTGCTTATCCTAACCAAATTAGGTTTCCAAGATTTTTCTAATCATATTCCAAATATGATTTAAATTTTTTATTAACTAGAATTTGTAATTTTAATGCAATAAGGATTTTGAAGTTTTTTTCCTAATCAAACTCCAATTTCATAAAAAAATTAATCTAAAATTAAGAACAATTCTTAATTAACAAAAACACAATTTTTGATAATAAAAAATAATTTATAAATAAAATTTGGATTTGAATTCCAAGTCAAAACAAATTTGGAATCTCAAGAACGGATAAAATAATGAATTTCAGAAAAACCGTTTTTGCTGATTTAAACATTGTTCGGTTTTTAATCCTAGCAGAAAATATACTTCGAATTTTACAGCATATTCAGTGGCATGTGAAACTAAACTTCCATATCATTCCAACACTTCCCAAAATGCTGAAATCCGATTTAGAACGAGTAAATTATGTCTGTTTGAATTTGGACTAGAAAATTCGTTTTACTTCAAGTTTTTTATTTTATTTTCTAATTTTTCATCTCAAAGCAATTTTTTGTGAAAAATCATATTTTCATCATAAAATTATTTTGCAATAAATCTCCACTGATTTAATATGTTAAAAAATAATCTAAAACATTTTTATCATCTTTTCATGAGGATAATCAATTCAAGAACATGTTCTTGAATTTTCTTGGTCTATAGTTTCATAAACCCTAATCTAACTTTTAGATTATTAATTTATAATCTTTAGAATTTAAAGATCAAATCTTTTACAGCCATAACAATAAATTACCATGCATTACATAAATCATAAGGATGACTCTAATACCACTTGAAGGAGATTGATCGGTGCAAAATTGCAGGTGAACAGTTTCGTAGTTTTATAGTAAAGTGATAAGAAGAACATCATCCTCAGGGATTGGTCTAACTTTACTTCTGACAAGTACCGAAATTATATTAATCTCGATTTTATTTAGAAAAATATCTTTTTGTTGTTTGTAATTGCAATATGAAATAAAATCAACTTAAAGGAAATAATCAAAGGAAAAGAAAGCTGTTTTTCGAATATCAAATTAATAAGAGAAAGAACTTTTAGGAAACCGATTTCACATCTAACTAATTAAAATTAATCCTCTCTATTTGTTAGCAAAGTCTCCAACTTATCCAAAAGCCTCTTTCGATAGTCAATTGGAAATATTATTGTTCATCATTCTACACAAGAGTATGCAAATTAATAAAACAAGAAAGCATTAAGACTAGTGATTTTTTTAGACTACACAAGTTCATATAAGTCTTTCAATTCCTATATTTACCTATGTTGAAATATCCAAGTTCTATCCAAGTTCTATCCTATAATTCCTTCTTTCGATAGCAAATAACAAGATCAAGATCATCTAATTAATGACTAGTCAATTAGAAGCAATACATTCAAAACGAATCAGCCAAACATAGAAGATAATTACTGCAAATCAGCATAGAAAAGCAAGCATAGTTTGAAATTAAATTACATCGTTTTCCTAGAATAAAGAAAGTTTAGTTAATGCTGAAAATTAAATTTAACAGCAACAAATTTACTATAATTTTGTAAACCAGTATGCGTTCAGCTGCTACTATTGCTATGCGATCAGCGCTGGATACCGAGCAGGGGGTGAGGTAGGTGCCGACTGTGAGGAAGTAACTGCTAGAAGCGGCAGCTGCTGGTGCCGGATTAGGACAACTACTACTACTGGATGAGAGGGATTGATGGTTGTGGGCTGTTGCTGCCAGATGAAGAGGAGAGGACTGCCGGCTATCTCTCTAGGGCTATAGATTGTCTCTTTTAATTAGGATTTCTCCCTTTCCTTTGTATAGGCTTCTCAATCTTCAATTAAAATTTCTTTTTTTTATAGGCTCCAAAATCTTCAATTAAAATTTCCTTTTTATAGGCTCCAAAGTCTTCAATTAAAATTTCATTTTTTAAAATTAAATGATAACAATGAAGCCTAAAACCAACAAAAATTAATAAAATTAGATTAAAGTTAAAAGTTAAGACGTGATAAAACATAAGAAATTATGCACGGCATCAGAGATCAATGTAGAAAATGCAACAAGAATTTAAAATTTTCCATTGATTCCTATAAACCTTTAATCACCTTATGATTTATGTATAACATAAAAAACATTCAAGGATAGATATATTACCTTTGATTTGTGATGTTCTTGACTCATTGTAAATGTTGTGCCTGAATTCTACAATATATTTGAATTCTCCAATATGCCTTCTTGAATCCACAACAATCACAAAAGTACGTGATCTCTAAAGAAAGTCCACACATGGAAAATCTTGAACCATGATTTCTCTCTATGATTTTTCTCTCTTTGTGAATAGAAGAGTCTAAAATCTCTTAAGAAGAACTTGTGTGTAGAATGATATGCTAGCAAAAATCTACACACTAATAAACTATTTATATAGTGTTAAGGTTAGGAGAAACTAATCATGAATTGTAGACTAAACCCCTACAGTTATTTTCTAATTACACATTGCCTGTTTTGTATGTGACCCTTTAGGTTCAAACTGATCTGATTGTAAGCCATAACTTTTATGTAATTGCAATTGGACTTTTCCAATTAATTAGAACTCATTCTAATTTATTTTGAATAAATTGATTCTCCATTTTGTAAGAATTAATTAATTATCCATTAAATTAATTC
This sequence comes from Bretschneidera sinensis, assembly GCA_023935145.1. Classification (NCBI taxonomy): domain Eukaryota; kingdom Viridiplantae; phylum Streptophyta; class Magnoliopsida; order Brassicales; family Akaniaceae; genus Bretschneidera; species Bretschneidera sinensis. Next base: position 51,093,144 of record CM043702.1, read on the forward strand.
TTAGGGCTTCTACAATTATGAGTGACACCTAGTAGCATATCATGACTATTTAGTTAGTGTGAATTTGGTTGTGAAACCTTGAACCTTATGTTATCAGTTACTGTGCAATTCAATCTTTACATCATGCAATGTCCTGATTAAGCTAATTAGGGTACAGAATTACTATCAAATCCTTAGCATTAATTCTATGTGTCTAGATCTCAAGAATATAATTCTTATGGTGAAATTAGAAACTCTTTTCTAATTCTCACCTTGCCTGGGTGTCACGGTCCGCCAGATTTACCCTAAATCCAGAGGATCGTGCGGTGCTAAAACTTCTCTAAGTTCTAGTTAGGCTTTCTTCACCTTGAGTTTTCACCTCAAGAATTCACAAGACAACCTTTTTGGAGCCATATAACTCAACACACTTTCTCTGAAACTCAAAACCATAATGTCATGAAACTTGCAAGACATTTAACATTGTCCTAGAGGTTATCACACTGTTCTCGAAAATACCGGAAAACATCCCACTGACCTGAATAACTATGAACACGTGCAAATGGTCCTTATCATCCCTCATGCCTTTAGACCCCAATGAGGAATACTTACCCGATTAAGAGCACACGAGTAAAGTCCCATTGGTACCACAAGACATCCTAAAAATTCCATAGAGTTGTCATTTGTGTCAATTCTTAGTTCAATGACCTGCAATCTATTATACACTATTTGCCCATCGAAGACACACAATGTCGCCCTTTATTGCGCTTGCTACTGAACCATTGTCTTCCACTAATGCACAATTTCCTATATACTTGTGCTAGACGCATGGATGATAGTCTACTGAGAGCATACCGCCCATAAATTCGGTATACTATAACCAACTCTCAAACATGACTGCACGCACATAGGCTTCAAGTCCAACCGAAGATAGTCGATGCACAGCTCAACCATCGATGCATAATGCCTCTCATCATTATGCTGAAAACACAGATAATAGCCCACAACATAACTGATGATACCTCCACGGGTGTCTCATTGCCACAACAGAGCTGCACACTACTTGCACACATAGTGTCAAGATATATCTGATTACCTACACGATAGCGATTGTAAGGTTGAAGCCTCGAACACGGGAGAAGAGCGTAATACAGTGCATACGAGCCACCTATACTGTCCATGAAGCTCCCTGCTTCATAGAGGATTGAGTCACCCTATGGTGGCTCCAAACCCGTACCCTAAGTTTCCTTGGGAGGCTTACTTAGTGCCCACATATAGCTTAAACCATGTCCATCATGGCCCATATGTGTTCACAAGGGGTGGTGGAGAGCCCGACACATTGTTTCTCCTATAGAGTCTTAAGTCATTCTGAGCATTACTAAAAGGAAATATACCTCGCGCTTAAGTCGTCATAATCCTTTAATAAATCCATTTTCTATAATTTTTCGAATTTGAGCGTACCATATCACTGAGTGCATCTTCCAAACACTCCCCAAAATTCCCTATTAATTTTCAGAGTATACACCATATAATTATGAAACTGCCACCGTGCCACATTAACATACCACTAACACACATCTACTGAATAACAGCCCCACAATTAGGCCACACTGGCTTCACAACAGTCACAAAGATCACCACACAGCCCATTCAAAGACCAACTCACATATAGCAACCATGTCAAATGGTGCGTACCGTGACATTCTCCCTCACTTCATTTTATTGATACCCTCATCGATGCGCAACATAAGAACTATAGCTAAGTTTCCCCAGAAAGATTTGTGACATCTTCCCATGATCCATGGAGCACTACACGTCCTGATATAAGGACTCACTAGTCACTCACCCATCTCTATAGACTTGATTGAATATGTACTCTTACACTTCTACTTCCACCTTACTCAAGCTCGAATCATCTCTTTTCCTTCAGAAGCACACGAGCTCAACTCAAAGCTCCACAACAGACTTCATATAAGCCAACTAAAAAATTGCATTGATTACCCAATGATGACACTTCATCATGCCTCAAAAATTGAAACTTGTTTCGCAACAGAGTGTGCGATTTTCTTCTCCACACCACGAGGAAACCATTTAACTTGCCTAAAGTGAAATGCCCCGTCCTTCAACACTCTCGTCCCTTTGGGTTCGATCCTATGAGCTAATCACTTATGCCAACCACCCACTTGTGGCACCACTTCACTTGGGTGCACCCCTCTGGGCGAGGTACTCACGCCAACCACAAGCTTATGGCACCACTTATCTTGGGTGCGCTCCTCTAGGAGAGTCCTTCATGCCAACCACATGCTTATGGCACCACTTATCTTGTGTGCACACCTCTAGGCGAGGTCTTCATACCCACCAAACTCCTAATCCCTCCCTTTGGGACTTGAGATGTCTTATGGGTGCACTCAATAAGACAAATTATAAGGTTCCAACCACACGGCTTACCCCAACTTAACCTCCATTGAGCCATTACCAAAATTCAAACTGCTCGACGAACCTGCCACTCAAGGTTCAAAATGTGTTCCCAATCAAGAATTAAAACTTTGCTGCACGTGTGCTTACTTTTAAGCAATACAAAGACACAAGCAAGGATGCACCCCGCTGGGTGTGGCTCACCAGCAAACCGCCCACTAGCGACACCCACCTCTTATCCACTCAAATTTTCAAAATGTGCCAACCTTTAGGTCACACCAGGATGCAAGAAGAATTGCACCTCGCAAGGTGTGGCTCGCTCATTCTTTAGTCCAAATGAAACTCAAAGTGTCTTAACTCTTGAAGAACACCATAATACACATTAAGTTTAGGTTTGAGGGACTCCCCCACTAAAACTCACAATTCAGGGCAACACCATACCAAAGAAAACCCTTTCATTACCAAGGGACCTTACTCAAAACTCAAGCTCAAATGGGTCATTTCTTAACACCATGGGTTCCTTCCACTTGTTCACTTTAAAGCTAACCTTTAGTTAGGGAAATCCATTTCCCCTCTCAAGATGGAAACATTTTTCCTCACAAGGAAGCCACTAATCCGTATGCCACAACACTGCTATCGATCCTGGGCTTTCGATGCCTCATAAAGCAAAAAATTAACCTAAAACTAAAAGAACCAAACTAACACACTTGGCTGGAGTCCTCAAAGCTGACATTGAACCAGATGCTAACTCCAATCACAACCGAAGTAATTATCTGTAATGATCCATCACAGGTTGGCCACCCCCAAGACGGTGTCGTCACGTTTTGAAATCCCAGCACGACACATATATGCAACAATATAAAAACATACATTGACTGAAATTATATATACATCAACCCTCAACCCTCAACAGGGGAGTTACATTATTAACATCCCATCTAAAACAATATATACAACATATTATGCATGAATATCTAAGAAAATAATTTCTTCTTCTGTTAGTGTGAGGATGTGGACCACGAGACTTACAGATAATAACTTAGTCTGAATCTCAGCTCACAAATTTATCTGTCCTGCTTGCTACCTAAAATTATTTAACAATGAGGAGTGAGCTTCACAAGCTCAATGAATTAAATTTACTAGAAGTACTCGATTTATATACTTCTAGTTATGTTCCTTCATTGTTAAATCAACATAATTAATCATCTATCTATTCTTACATTCTAATTCAATCATTTGTCAATTTATTTTAATAAATAAATTAGCAAGCTATCCTCTTTTAATACATATATCTCATATATTTTATTAATTTAATATTTCCAATTTAATATCAGCATAAAGTTCAAATCATACAAACAACCAATAATATAATTCTTTATTATGTCATCCTTTCTATTTATCTATCATCAAAATTGTCTCATTATGAGACTCATATATCAATCAATCATTTAATAATCAAAGTGAATTCTTTAGCATCTCAGCCATTAATAATAAATATTTAAAACAAATATAATGCATGAATTTAAATTATTTTTCTTTCTTTTTCAACAGATCATTTCATATTATCATATGGGAACATCTTCCCACATGTCGACATGTTTCAGCCAGACCAACTACCTTCCTGGCCTTCTCAACCAAACCAGCTGCCTTCTTGGTCTTCTCAGCCAAACCAGCTGTCTTCCTAGTCTTCTCAGCCAAACTAGCTGCCTTCATGGTCTTCCATTTTATACATATGAGCAATAACATGCAAGCAAACTTACATCAAAGCATTCAATTCAACTATCTAGCTCTTTCTCAAAATTATTAATTTTATTATATTTAATAAATTGTCTCCTCATATATCATATCAATTTTTCACTACTAAGATTTATTCTAACTTCTTAATCTCCTTTTTAGAATCCACCACATACGCTAAATACCCCTCACAACCCTTCTTCAACAATCTCCTAGCAGTCAGGGTAGAAATAAAACAGCTGACAAGTATTGTATATTCTCTATGAAAATTAAACTTCGATTGTCCTAGGATCCTGAACACCACATTCTTCCTAAAACAATCTACCCAAACATGATATGCATATAACTAATTCATCCTTATAATTAAATCAAATTATGTCATATCTAAAGGCAACAAGTCAACTTCAAAATCTCTATCAGCCATACTAATCACATAACCTCGATAAATTGTCTTGATAATAACCCTATCCCCAGTAGGAACCTCAACAATAATAGCATGCATCAAAGGACTAATACAAGCATAAATAGATTTCATATATACATTGGATGCGAAATAATAGGTTGCACTACGATCAATTAATAATCTAGCAGATCTATTAAGAATAGATACCATACCCATAAAAATATCAGGAGTGGCATGTGCATCCTGTTGGGTCAATGCATACACTCTACTGTCTCTGGGCTGTAACTGACTAATGCATCCTCTCTTAGCTACTGGTCCTCTACCTCTACCCCCATATTCCCTGATCCACTAACACTCTCTACCTATTTTCTCCTAACACCTCCAGCACATATCTCAACAGATTTCCCCACTGGATAATCTGCACTAATATGTTCTCATTCACCACATACAAAGCACATCACAGTAGAACAATTCCAAGATAGATGCCCTGCCTATTTACATCTATAACAAACTTTTGTCTCTTGATCATACATCAGATTACCACTTCCCCTTGGTGGTGTACTTACTCCTTTACCATAACTTTCAGTTCTCATAGCTTGTCTCCAAAATGTAGGGGTCCCACCAATATTATTCTGAGCTATAGAAGCATCAGATCCTACTTGCCTTTGACTCTGTATCACAGTTCCCTGTGACAAGGAACGCCCCATTTGAGGTGGTCTCCCACCTTGTATACTCATACTACTACCACCTCTGGGTCTCTTAAATCTAGACTTCTTCAGCCAATCCTTCCTACCTCTAAACTTAATCACATCTTTCTCAATCTGCAATGTTTTATCCACAACTATAGCATAATTCCCAATACTTCTCAACATATTTAATCCACTGCTTAGCTTCAATAGGATTTACAGATCCTCTAAAAGACTAAACCGTTCAGATTTTTTTATTTTTTTCTTCACCACTCAAAGACCATTCAGATTTTTTTTTATATTTTTTTTCCTGCCACTTCACGTTAAATCTGCGATTTTATTTTAAAATACAATTTACATATTTGCCATTGGTTATTTACATTTCTACCATCATTTAAAATTTACTGTTTTGTAATTACATAATTACTATTTTACCATTACATAATTATAGTTTTGCCAATTAACCTTTAAAAATAAATTTTTAATCTTTTATTCATTCCAAAATTTTTATAAAAATTATAGAGAAATATAAAATTTTTATATTTTCTTCCATTTTTTTTAATTATTTTCCTCAACTTCAGTTAATATTTTTCTACAAAATTCTTTTATTTCAACTTCAAATTTCAAAAATTTTCGATACTTTTTTCTTCAAAAATTTCTAACTCTTTTCAACAAAATTTTCAATATTATCTTTCAATTATTATTTCAAATCAATACTAAATCTTTAATCAATGGATTAATTAATTCAATATAATATATGTAAAATTAATTCTTTACCTTTATTTTATGAACACAAGTACTACAATTCTACCCACTTTATAAAAATTTTATCCCCAAAATTTTTATACCTAACTCATGAAAAAACTAGAGGTACTCTTTCCTCATTCTGTCCTCATGCTCCCAAGTAATTTCTTCAACATCTTTGTTCTGCCATAACACTTGAACTAAAGGAATAACTTTATTACGCAAGACTTGTTCCTTTCTGTCTAGAATTCTGATTGGTACTTGCATAAATGTCAAATCTTCCTGAAGTTCTACACTCTAACTCGGAATACTATGAGATTCATCATGTAAACACTTTCTCAAAAGTGAAACATGAAACACTTTGTGAAATTGCTTTAACTCTGGAGGCAAATCCAGTCTATATGCTACTGGTCTAACTCTTTCAATTACATCATATGGCCCTACAAATCTCGGACTCAACTTTCGTTTCTTTTTAAATCTCAATACACCCTTCCACGGAGATATCTTCAAATACACCCAGTCACCAACCTGAAACTCAAGAGGTCGTCTTCTATTATTAGCATATCCCTTCTATCTATTCTGTGCTGCTCTAAGGTTATCTTAAACAAGTGTGATCATCTCAATAGTCAAATTTATCATTTCTGGACCATATATCTTTCTTTCTCTAACTTCTTCCCAATATACTAGAGTTCTACACCTTCTACCATATAAAGCCTCAAATGGTGCCATCCTAAAACTAGCTTGATATTGATTATTGTATGAAATCTTGATCAAAGGTAGATAAGCATCCTAGCTCATTGAAAAACTCAATACACTTACCCTTAGCATATCTTTTACTATTATGATGATTCTCTCAGTCTACCCATCAGTTTGAGGATGAAAAGCTGTACTAAATTGCAACTATGTACCCATAGCTTTCTGAAAACTCCTCCAAAATCTAGAAGTAAATCTAGAATCTCTATCTGATACAATGCTCAAAGACACTCTATGTAAAATCATAATCTCCGCTACATACCATTCAGTCAACTTTTCATGACTCCAGATAGTTTTAATAGGAAGGAAATGCTAAGACTTAGAAAGTCTATCCACTATAACCCATACAGCATCATGACCTCTCTTGGTACGGGGAAAACTAGAAACAAAATCCATACTCACATTCTCCCAGGACCATTCAAGTATTGGAAGAGGCTGTAATAAACCTGCTAGATGTTTATTCTCAGACTTCACATGTTGACAAATTAAGCATATAGAAATATACTCAGCTACATCATTCTTCATCCCTGACCACTAATAATTCTGTCTCAACCCCCTGTACATCTTATTATTACCCAGGTGCATAGAATACATGGAATCATGAGTCTCTCTTAGTATCTCATTTCTCATCTCAACATCATTGGGAACACAAACTCTATGTTCTAATACCACAATACCATCTTGTCTAATTCTAAACATAGTTCGCTTCCCACTCAATACTTCCTGTTTGATATTCTTTATCCCTTCATCTCTACACTGCATCTGTAACAAGCAATCAATAATAGAAGATCATACCACCATATTTTCCATCAATACTTCTCTATCACTGATACTCAACTGCATTCTTATTTCTCTCAATTCTATCATCAAGCTAATATCATGACTCCAAATAACAGCTAATCTCCTTGTAGACTTTCTACTCAATGCATCAGCTACTACATTAGCCTTCCCTGGATGATAGTGAATTGTACAGCCATAATCACTAATCAACTCCATCCACTTCGTCTGCCTAAAATTCAACTCTTTCTGGGTAGGTAAATGCATTAAACTTTTAAGATCAGTAAAAATTTCACAAGTGGCTCCATACAGATGATGTCTTCAAATCTTCAATGTAAAAACAATAGCAACCAATTCTAAATCAAGGGTCGGGCAATTTCTCTCATGGTTCTTTAATTGCCTAGAAGCATAGGTTATAACTGTCCCATGTTGCATCAATAACATCTCAACCCTTGATGCGATGCATCACTATATACCACAAATTTTTCATCACTAGAAGGAAGCAAGCATAAATACTGAAGTAGTAGTCAATTTCTCTTTCAACAGCTGGAAACTCTTCTCATATTCTTCTAACCACATAAGTTTCACTTCCTTTCTAGTCAATCTAGTCAATGGTCCAACAATAATAGAAAAATTCTAGACTCTTATAATAACCAGCCAACCCCAAAAAGCTTCTAATTTCAGTCACACTAGTGGGTCTTTCCTAATTCAACACTGCCTCCACTTTCTGTGGGTCAACTGTTATACCATCTTTTGACACAACATGCCTCGAGAAAGATATTTCATTCAACCAAAACTCACACTTAGAGAACTTTGCATACAATTTCTCTCTTTTTAGAATTTCCAACACTATCTCTAAATGTTGCATATGCTCATTTTCATTCTTAGAATATACCAGAATATCATCAATAAATGCAATCACAAATCTATCCAAGAATGGTTTAAACACCCGATTCATTAGATGCATAAATGCTGCAGGAGCATTAGTCAACCTAAATGGCATCACAAGAAATTCATGATTGCCATAACGTGTCCTAAAAGTAGTCTTAAGCACGTCCCCTTCCTTTATCCTCAACCGATAATAACCTGATCTCAGATCTATCTTAGAAAACACCCTCACCCCCTGTATCTGCTCAAATAAATCATTTATCCTTGACAAATGATATTTATTCTTGATGGTGATCTTATTCATCTATCTATAATAAACACATAACCTCATCATTCCATCATTCTTCTTCATAAACAACACAGGGGCTCTCCAAGGCGATATACTCAGTCGAATAAATTGTTTATCTAGCAACTTTTGAAGCTAAACTTTCAATTCTCTCAACTCAGCTGGTGCCATTCTGTAAAGTGCTATAGATATGGGTGCAGATCCCAAAATCACCTTAATAGAAAACTCAATCTCCCTGTTGGGAAGCAAACCAGACAACTCCTCAAGGAATACATCAGAAAAATATTTCATTATTCAGATTTTTTCTAACTTCTTAATCTCCTTTCTAGAATCTACCACATACGCCAAATACCTCTCACAACCCTTCTTCAACCATCTACTAGTAGTCAGAATAGAAACATGATAGTTGACAAGTATCTTACGTTCTCCCTTAAAATTAAACTCATTTTGTCCTGGTATCCTGAACACCACATTCTTCCTAAAACAATCTACCCAAGCATGATATGTAGATAACCATTTCATCCCCAAAATTAAATCAAAATCTATCATGTCTAAAGGCAACAAATTAACTTCAAATTCTCTATCAGCCATACTAATCACATAACCCCGATAAATTGTCCTGATAACAATCCTATCCCTAGTAGGAACCTCAACAATAACAACATGCATCAAAAGACTAATACAATCATCAATAGATTTCATATAAACACTGGATACAAAAGAATAGGTTGCACCAGGATAAATCAATAATCTAGCTGGTCTATTAAGAATAAATACTATAGCCATAACGATATCAGGAGTGGCCTATGCATCATGTTGGGTCAATGAATAGACCACACTATCTCTGGGCTATAACTGACCACTGCATACTCTCTCAGCTATTGGTCCTCTGCCTCTGCCCCGTATAGTCATTGATCCACTAACTCTCTCCACCTATTTTCTCCCAACACCTCTTGCATTTATCTCAACAGATTTTTCCACTAGACAATCTACACTAATATATCCTCCCTCACCCCATACAAAACACATCAGAGTAGAACAATTTCGAGATAGATGCCTCGTCTGATTATATCTATAGCAAACTTTTTTTTCTCGATCATACATCAGATTACTAGTTCCCCTTGGTGGCATACTTACTCCTCTACCATAACTTCCAGTTCCCATAACCTATCTCCTAAATTTAGGTGTCCTACCGATATTATCCTGAGCTACATCACAGTTCTCTGTGAAAAGGAACGCCCCCTTTGGGGTGGTCTTCCACCCTGAACACTTATACTACTACCACCTTTAGGTCCCTTAAATCTAGACCTCTTCAACAAATCCCTTCTACATCTAAACTTCATCATATATTTCTCAATCTGTAATGCTTTATCCACCATTATAGCATAATTCTCAATACCTATATAATAGAGTTTAGTTCAAATTTCATAGTGTAACCTGTTTAAAAATCTCTTACATTTCCTCTCCTTCATATTTACTAACTTAGGTACAAACCTCGATAGGGCTATAAATCTACTATCATACTCAGCTATAGATAAAGTATTATGCCTTAAATGAATAAAATCTCTCGCTTGTTGTGCTCGAAACGTATCTGGAAAATACTTCATAAAGAACACATCCTTAAACTTATGCCAAGTTAAGGGTTGATCTACCTATGTACTTAATTTAGGCAGAATATCCTCCCACCATTGGGAAGCCTCACCTTCCAGCTTAAATGAAGCAAAAACAACCTTCCGCCTATCTGTTACTGGTAAGACTTCAAAATATTTCTCAACATATTTAATCCATTGCACAGCTTCAATAGGATTGACAGATCTTCTAAAGACTAGGGTTTAAATTTAATGAAACCCATAAAACAATCCCCTTGCATCTCATGTCCAAGCACACCTCCTCCCTCATAAGCCTCTTGTCTCACCACATCAGGTTCTATTATATCCCTTTCCTCTAGTCTCATCTGTAAATTATCACCCTTTATTATACTGTATTCACTCTTTCTATAGCACGATCAAGAATTTCTCTCAACTAATCCCTCCTGATTATGCTCAAACTAATACGCGGTTATTGTGTATAGTTGAGGTGTCGATCCCACGAGGAAAAACGAACTACAAGAGAAGATGTAAACTTTAATACGAAACGATAAAATCCAAATGAGTAAATCTGAGTTTGATAAAGAAATAGTGTGAAAGAGTTGTGTAATTATAATGAAGAATATAATGGAGAGATAACAAGGTTCTGGGAATCCTCCTTAGGCTTGTTGCCTTATTCCAATCTTGATTCAATTGTTTTTATCTCGATTACTAGTTTCACATCCTAAATAAGCAATTGACAAGTACTCAATCAAAGCATATGAAAACCCTAATGTAATTGCTATGAATCACTCATTGATTTCGATTCAAGCACACATGACCTATCTTATAGATTTATCAAGAAACGACAATATATCTCAATGACAATATCACAGTAATGGACGAACCTAAAAGATAAATCTATCAGAATTAATCACATCCAAACAACTTGACATAAGAAGAGCTTGACTAGACTTATATGGAGAAGAAGCATGCAATCACTGGATTAAGAAAATCTAAGATAAGAAGAACATAAAGTGCAACTGTCACATGAACCTAAATTCTTCTTGTTTAATCAAAGAGTAAATCATAAACAATGTTTTGACAATAAATCCAAACTACAACTGAATCAATAATGGAAAATAAAAACAACTACACCTAGGGATTCATCCCTTCGCCTTGCTTGGAGATTAGTTAGCCATGGAGCTCATGCGTGAACACCGTAATGGAGAAGAATGTCAAGCTCTCTCCTTTGTTTCCAACCTCCAAAAACTCTCCATCTTTATCAAACCCTAAGTGATCTATTTATAATACAAAGGTCTAAGGGCGTTTTGGGTCTAAACAATCAACTAAAACCCTAATTAGGAAAACAGGGGTTCGTGTGCGCGTCGCGGCTCTCACTTACTCGCACTGCGGTTCTGTCTGGACTTTGGTTAGGTGAGCTTCTGGGCACCGCAGCCCAGCCTAGTCCAGGCTGTGGCGCACACTAGTGCTAACTTCTGGAGACTCTGGGCACCGCGACTCAGCCTTGTCCAGGCCGCGGTGCACATTGATGGTTTCCTTGGTCTTTTGGGCTTGGTTCTGGAGGCCGAGGCTTAGACTTCTTCAGGCCGCAGCGCCTACACTTAAGATTTGGTTTCTCTTCATTTTGTCCTTCCGCAACCATGCCCTTACTCGAATGTGCATCGAAGCATTGTGCTTTAAGCTATGATAGTTTTCCACCTCTTTTGAACTCACAGTAACTGAAAATGCACTGAAATAAGTCAATGATCCAAGAATATCACTTTAGAGTTATTAAGGTATAAAAGTGTAATTCAAATCTCGATCAACCCTAAAATGCTAACAAATAAGTACTGTTAAGATGCATTTTATGACTCTCATCATAACCCCCAACTAACTTATTGCTAGTCCCTAGCAATTCAAGCGAAAACAAGACAATATGAAATGAATTCTATGGTAGGGATCAAAACAAAGTAAAGCAATGTTAGTGTTTGATAAGTGCTTAAATAGTCACATTTAAGCCCCTTAATTTACGCTTGTTAGGCTCTGTGTTTATCTATCTTAGTAGATTCTATTTCATTTTCATGTTTTATGTGTTTTTTATAGGGCTTTGACAAAAAAATGACATTCTGGAGCTTTAAGGGATGAAAAGTAAATTTTTGCAAATCCAACAAGGTGTGCTTATGTGCACCTCCCTTTTGATCGAGCGCACAGACACACGAGTGCACACTTAGAAGGCTCGAGCGCACACATGTGCTTGAGCGCAACCCGCATACGCTCGAGTGCACACACACCAGAGGCGACAAAGCCAGATATGGAAAGAAGTTTCCGGACCTTAAACAGAAAATTATGGTTTCGGGGCACCCTTAGAGCCCTATATATAGCCTTATGAAACACAAAAACCATACCTTTTGTTTTAAACTTAAAGTTGCAAGCTTAGAGAGGAATTGATGACTCGTCTCTGAGTCTTCTTTGGGTTTTATTTTTCTGTTTTTGTTTTATTATGGTTATGATGTTTAGTTCAACTAGCATGTGTAACTAAACTCTTATAGAGCTCGATTGAACTCCTAGTTATGCTTTTCCACATAGATATTCATTGATTACTTTTGCCTATAGCCATGTTAGAATGTTTAACTTGATTAATGCCTGTTTGTATTTAAATTCCTCATATGTGTGTGTCTGATCAGCATATGCATGTGGTATGGATTAGCTAGCTGAATCAATTTGGATGACCGAGTCCTGGGTTTAACAATAATAACAAAAGATATCCACACCAGATTTTTGGGTTAATCAACACGGGAAACTGGGAGCGGACCAAGCCCTAGGTCCCGTGTGGTTGCCGATCTCCATAGCCCTTATGCTCTTTTAAGGAACAACTCGGTATACACCCATGCTGAATCCTTTAAGAGAGAAAAGAGTTAGAATATACACCGTGCCTAACTCGTTGCGTAGGGAGATCAATAGCCTAAGGTGTGGACCAAGCCCTTAGGTTGGCAACCATTAAATATTCATAATAAGGCTAAAGCATTGGCACTTTACTTAGTGGGAAAGTGTAATTAGTGGTGGATATCGTAGTCCTATGTTCTTATTATTATTAACTCACACTTAACATTTATTTCTCTTTTTACTTTGAGAAACTAATTCTAAATTAAAATTTACCAATCCCTGTGGAAATGATCTCGCACTTGCACACTATGCTACCATTTACCTTGTGCACTTGCAAGTAAAACAAATACGATTATTTGCAGATTTATTTGGGTAGATAATCATCCAACAACGTTAAACCAAGAGTAATTCATCTTTTGTCTCAAAAATCATATATAACACACAACTCATAGAATCATTAAATTTCACCCAAGTCCAAAAGTAATTCAAACATCAATCTTAAAATTGTTATCGACTCTTAACAACCATCTTACCACAATCCATTAATCCGAACACCCAGATGATTTTATGCATAACATTCATAAATACAAGTCTTGGCCTCTAAAATATTTAATTTGCGTGACATCAATCACAAAAACAAGCTCCATAGGCTCACTTTTAAAATCACTCTCCACTATTGTAGAAAAATCACACCACCTTGGATCAATAGGTCTTTAATAAGCTTACAACGTTAGGCTAAGGTAAAGGTTAAGAAAGAACGGGAAGAATTCAACAAGTAAAAGAATTTAATCTCTTAGTTTTAAACACTGGATAACTTTACTTCAACACCCAACTCTTTCAACCATTTTTCGAGCATTTCTCTCAATAAATTACCACTTTTTTTCTTTTCTTCTTTCTTTGCCATAATTCACTTCTTTTTTTTTATATTTATTTTGGCATAAGACCATTCACCTCCTTTTTCATTTTTTTTCTTTTCTTTTCAACAACCCCCAACTTATCTCTTTTAATGTACTTAGGTTATAGTAGTAGTATTTTTTCATATTTCCATCCTTACTCCTCTTAAGTGCTTCTCAACAAATGTGTATAACTAAGTTCTCTTAAAAGAAAGGTAAGGATAAAATATTTTTAGGCTCATAAAGATAAGTAAATGGGTTATTGAAAGAAACAAGGCTCAAATTCTTTTTCAAGAAAAAGGCTCAAATAGGTGACTAGTGATAAATATAGCAAGGGTAAGGTTGAAAGGCTCAAACGGTCCAAAAATGGCCTATATCATATCCTAAGTAGTGTGCATTCTAGAATTTTGCCTCAAGTGATTATCAAATAAGCTTTAGAGCTTGTCGAGACTACAAAAGTATTCACAAAACAATTGCACATAAAACTTCTCTAGATGCTTTAGACTAATCATGCAATCTTACCGCAAACCAGAGTCTCAAACCAAATGAAGATTGACACTTAAATTATTCTCAAACCGAAGCAAGATTTAACTTCTTCTAATTGCTATATACTATCTCAATTAAGCTCATATCATTGACATGTGAATTACTTACAAGGTTAATAGAAAGCATACTAAGAACAAACAAATAAAAAAAAATAAACGAATTAAAACAAAAAAGAAAAGGGAGGTGACACCCAACAATTCAATGTATGCAATAAGAAATGTGTTTCCTCCACCCCCAACTTAAAATAAGCATCGTCCTCAATGTAAAAGCAAAAGTTAAGGAAACTCCCTTTTTAACCAAAGGTGCGTGGAGCCGAAAGTTGTGCATGACCAATTGAACTGCTGCGCATATTTGGCCCTGAAAAAGAAATACAAAGGTAATACTGGAAAACAACAAAATACTAATAATAAACAAGAAAAAGAAATATAGAAAAAAATCATAAAATTAAAGGATACACTGTGGGGTGCCTCCCATGAGCGCTAAGTTTTACGTCTTCAGCCAGACGCTGCACCAGTCTCATTGTTGGCCTCATTGTGGTGCTGAAGATAAGGCTCCATACTCAGTGGCCTTAGTGCTAGTCTTTTGGCAAAGAATACTTAAAGTCCACCACATGTGGCTCAAGTGTTCTTGGTGTTGCCCATTTACTATCAGCAGTAGGGTATTTGATTCCCGCACCCATGTGACTGCTCTCAAGCAACTCCTCAAAGCGTGGTTGCCATGATTTCTTAATAACTCCCTATGACTTATCAAAAACATCAACAACATTAATGACATGGGGATAAATTGAAAAATCATCAAACTCAAAATTATTAGGAATGAATTCCGAAGAGTTAGAATTATCTTTAATGTACTCATCCTCTTCATGTGATTGCCTTGAGACTCGAAAAACATTTACCTCTAGAGTCATATTTCTAAATGATAATGTCATTAGGCCATTCCTACAATTAATGAGGGCATTAGGGGTGGCAAGGAATGGTCTTCCAAGTATGAAAGGAATTTTTGACTCTATTTTTACAGTAGAAACAATATCTAAAACCAAAAAGTCAACAGGATAATAGAAATGATCAATTTGCAAAAACATCATCCACAATACCTCTTGGTTTTCTTACCGATCTATCCGCTAATTGAAGTACCACGGAGGTTGGTTTGATCTCACCTAGATTAAGCTGCAAGTACATGGAGTATGGCATGAGGTTTACACTAGCACCCAAATCTAGCAATGCTTGACTGATAGAAGCTTAAATATTCATATTTAAGCCCCTTAATTTACATTTGTTAAGTTCTTTATCTATATGTTTTAGTCTATTTTACTTCACTTTTGTGTTTTACACGTTTTTATAGGGTCTTGGAGAAAAAGAAGCATTTTTGGCACTTAAAGGAATAAATCTGGAAATCCTAGAGCAGCTGCTGGCTAAATTGCGATCGAGTGCACTCCTCTGTGTGATCGAGCACAGCATTGCGATCGAGCGCACCACATATGCGATCGAGCGCACATGTACGGGCGTGAACAGTAAACTGCAGAACCCTGTTTTGGAAATAACCCTATTTTGAAAATAAAAGAGTTTTGCGTTTTAGGAAAGTTTAGGAACTCATGAGCCGATTAGGACTTCTCAAAGACCTATAAATACACTTGTAAATCACACACAAAAGGCATCACTTCTTGGGGGGATCACTTCTTAGATCCATTCTTTTATCTTTTGCTTTAGCTTGGAGAAGGAGACCGTGGAGCGGAATTGACGACTTTTCTCTCGGGTTTCTTCTTTCCTTTTTATTTTATTATGTGTAATTAAATTCTTAGTAGGGCTTGGTTGAAGCCCTAATTATGTTTACTCAATAAATTTAGTATTGGTGCCTTGCGATATTTATGTTGTGTTGCTTAAACTTGATTAATACCCACTTTTATTTAAATTCCTTATATGTATATGTCTGATCAATATGTGCATGTGGTATGGACTTGTTAGTTAGATCAATTTGGATGACTGAGTCCTGGGTCTAACATTAGTAACAAGGTATATCTTATCCGGATACCCAGGTTAATCAACATGGGAAACCAGGAGTAAATACCATGCCCTAGGTCTCATGTGGTTGTCGATTTCCATAGTACTTATGTTTTCTTAAGGAACAACTCAAGCAGATACCATGCTGAATCCCTTAAGGAAGAAAAGAGTTAGAGTAGATACCATGCCTAACTCGTTGCTTAGGGAAATCAATAGCTTAAGGAGTAGATACCATGCCCTTAGGTTGGCAACCAGTAGGTATACATGGCATGAATAAAGCGTTGGTATACTGTTATATTGTGGTAGCATAATTAGTGGTGGATATCAAGTCCCTACGTCTTTATCCTTAGTATTTTATCTTTATTATTTCTCAATGCTTTTATTATTTCTATCATTTTATATTGCGAATATAATTCTAAATTGAACTTTACCAATCCCTATGGAGATGATCTTGCTTTCGCACACTATACTACACTGTTGACCTTGTGCACTTGCAAGTAAAACAAGTGCGATTATTTACTTATTTATTTAGGTGGATAAACGCACAACAAGTTTTTGGCGCCGTTGCCGGGGATCCACACTTGCACCTTCGAGAATTCTGTGATCTCTACAAGTTCCAGCATATTCGGGGCCTAGATCAAGAGGGAATCAGGTTAATTATTTTCCCTTTTTCATTAAAAGATAATGCTAAAATGTGGTATCATTCATTGCCTGCAAATTTCATCCATACTTGGGAAGAGCTATACAATAGATTTCTAAGGAAATTTTTTCCAGCCCAAAAGACAAGGCAGATGAGGAAGGAGATTCAATCCTTCCAACAGAGGGATGGAGACCTTCTCTTCGAGGCATGGGGACACTTCAATGAGTAGTTACTCAAATTTCCACATCACAACTTACCTCAAGATGAGCTGGTCCTAGCTTTCTATGAGGGTTTGAATGGCATAAATCAAGGTATAGTGGATTCCGGTTATAGAGGTATGCTATTGGAGAAGACTAATGAAGAAGCCATGGAGCTGTTTGAGACATTAAGTGAGCACACCCAACAATTCTCATCGAGAGGTAGACAAGGAATTAAAAGCAAGGGTATGCATGAGGTGAACTTCAATGATGGATCTTCGAATCAGATGGCTACTATTAAAGAAAGCTAGATATGCTCATAAAAGCCTTGGCTGATCAGAACAATTTACCTAGTCCACAGGCTACACAATGCCAGGTATGTGCTATATGCTCTCATTTTGATCATAATACTTATACTTGTCCTCTGTATTCAACTACAGATCAAGAGCAAGCAAATTATGAGGGACTGAACAGCACATATACAAATACCTACAATCCTGGATGACAGAACCACCCCAACCTCTCATGGAGCAACACTCAAAATGTTCAAGGACAGCACCAATACTTCCAACCAGCAGCCCAACCAGTGCCGGAATCAGAAAATAATGACCTAAAAAGTCTTATGAGGCAATTGATGACTTCACAAGAACAGTTCATGGCTGAGCAAAGACAAACCACTACAAAACATGAGCAAGCCATTCAAAGACTCGAGGAACAGATGGGGCAATTGGCTAAGGAGCTAAGTGAAAGAAAGTGGGATGAACTTCCAGTCCAACCACTACCTACTCCAAGAGAACATCAACAACTAAATGCTGTGACAACTCTAACAAATGGTAAGATCATCGGAGCTGATGAGCCTGCACAAGCATCCACATCCAAGGTAAGTGAGATGGAGAAGGTAAATGGTGAGAAGGTTGAAATCAAAAGATATAATGCATTAAAATTACCCTCAGATAATACAAAATGTTTTAATGTATGCATGATGCAAAGTGTTGTTGAGGAAACTTTTCAGGTCCATCACGTTGATCCAATAGAAACTGCTATTATCTATAGTGTCCCAAGATCGGATATTGAGCCCAAATGCAAGGATGTTACTGATGACATCATTGACACTATGCACCTCCTTGAGGCCTTTCCAAAGCATCCAAGTAAGTACACCGATCCATTTGACCATCATGTGCCTACTAATATTATTTTCCCTTCTATTGTACAGGCACCTAACTTGGAATTCAAGTAGTTGTCAGAGCACTTACCGTATGCTTATATGGGAGAGAATAAGACATTTCCTATGCTAGCTGTTGCCACTCGTAGTTTTGGGGAAAAATAAGGCTTGGTCCGGCTGAAGACGTTAAACTTAGCGCTCATGGGAGGCACCCCACAGCTTATCCTTTTATTTTTATTATTTTACATATTTATTGTTATTTATTTATTTTTATTACTTCTTGTTTTCCCGTATTACGTCAGTTTTTATTTTTTAGGGACAATGTGTGCATCCGTTCAAGTTTGGGGGTACGCTATGAGCCATGCCAACCTAGCTAGTTCTCCATCTCCCAGGTTAGCTCTTTCCTTGTTATTCACACATTGGGGACAATGTATAATTTAAGTTTGGGGGTATGGGAGACATATTCACACACACCTTGTCCCAGTTTTTTTTGTTTTATTGTTTTTCATAGATAAATACATGTTCATTCCGTTCCAAAATTTTTGGGTGTTCTAAACAAACAATATGATTTGACTTCATAAGTGAGCTTAACACCTTGAACATATGGGCCAATAATTAAGTTTTGAACCATAATCACTTTCTTTTAGGCATTTAAGGATTTACAAGTTCGACTTAAACTAAACATGAGCACATTAGCACATAGTTATGTGGGGTATGACATGTAATTTTGATTTGTATGTTTCTTTTGCTTGACTGTGAACCAGATGACCTATTAGATTAACGCGGTGGCATAAGAAAATAAAAAAAGTTCGTTATTGCTCAAAAAGAAAAGAAAAAAAATGCTTCTAAAGATCATTAAAAAGAACTTTCCATTGAGTAACTGGCCCTCTTGCCTCAGTAAGCAGTGAGTGTCACGTCAAAAGGTGGAATATTTTGATCGGTAGCATTAAGATCAGTTAGTTTCGTAGCCTTTTTTACTCGAGTTAGTAAGCCCTTAGGGGTGTTTCTACACCTAATGCCCTAAAACCATCTGGTTTGGGAGTCATTGGCTAAATGCTCGTTACACGAGTCAAATAGAAAGCTTAAGGGAACTAACTTGGCAAAAATCTCACAAATAAAAGAAAAGAACAAAATCTATGCTATCTTTGTTGATTCGAATAGAAAATTTGGTGAATCTTGAGTCATCGAAACACTACACATTAGAATTATTTGGAAACCCAATCTTTTATGTGCTAGTCCACCACACACTCAGTTAAACTTGTGATGTCTTAACCTGCCTCATGAAAGTGATTTGCATTCAAAACTCGTATTCATTGCAAAGATGTGTTTATACTTGTTAAGCTTGCTCATGAATGCGCATCATAGTTTTGTGTGAAACCTAAACTTTTGTTGGACACCATGAGCATTGGATTTATCTTTGCGTCTTTGTTTTTCATTTAGTTTTTGGTTTTGTATTGCTAAGGGACTAGCAATATGTAAGTTTGGGGGTGTGATAGGAGCTTAAATATTCATATTTAAGCCCATTAATTTACATTTGTTAAGTTCTTTATCTATATGTTTTAGTCTATTTTACTTCACTTTTGTGTTTTACACGTTTTTATAGGGTCTTGGAGAAAAAGAAGCATTTTTGGCACTTAAAGGAATAAATCTGGAAATCCTAGAGCAGCTGCTGGCTAAATTGCGATCGAGCGCACTCCTCTGTGTGATCGAGTGTAGCATTGCGATCGAGCGCACCACATATGCGATCGAGCGCACATGTACGGGCGTGAACAGTAAACTGCAAAAACCCTGTTTTGGAAATAACCCTATTTTGGAAATAAAGGAGTTTTGCGTTTTAAGAAAGTTTAGGAACTCATGAGCTGATTAGGACTTCTCAAAGACCTATAAATACACTTGTAAATCACACACAAAAGGCATCACCTCTTGGGGGGATCACTTCTTAGATCCATTCTTTTATCTTTTGCTTTAGCTTGGAGAAGGAGACCGTGGAGCGGAATTGACGACTCTTCTCTCGGGTTTTTTCTTTCCTTTTTATTTTATTATGTGTAATTAAATTCTTAGTAGGGCTTGGTTGAAGCCCTAATTATATTTACTCAATAAATTTAGTATTGGCGCCTTGCGATATTTATGTTGTGTTGCTTAAACTTGATTAATACCCGCTTTTATTTAAATTCCTCATATGTATATGTCTGATCAATATGTGCATGTGGTATGGACTTGTTAGTTAGATCAATTTGGATGACCGAGTCCTGGGTCTAACATTAGCAACAAGGGATATCTTATCCGGATACCCGAGTTAATCAACATGGGAAACCAGGAGTAGATACCATGCCCTAGGTCTCATGTGGTTGTCGATTTCCATAGTACTTATGTTTTCTTAAGGACCAACTCAAGCAGATACCATGCTGAATCCCTTAAGGAAGAAAAGAGTTAGAGTAGATACCATGCCTAACTCGTTGCTTAGGGAAATCAATAGCTTAAGGAGTAGATACCATGCCCTTAGGTTGACAACCAGTAGGTATACATGGCATGAATAAAGCATTGGCATACTGTTATATTGTGGTAGCATAATTAATGGTGGATATCAAGTCCCTACGCCTTTATCCTTAGTATTTTATCTTTATTATTTCTCAACGCTTTTATTATTTCTATCATTTTATATTGCGAATATAATTCTAAATTGAACTTTACCAATCCCTGTGGAGATGATCTTGCATTCGCACACTATACTACACTGTTGACCTTATGCACTTGCAAGTAAAACAAGTGTGATTATTTACTTATTTATTTAGGTGGATAAACGCACAACATTGACCACAAGATTTTTTTCCAATTTGGCAAGTCACTGTTGGACAGCCCGGATCTTTATATTTGGGCAGTGTCTTACTGTCAATTACGGCACTTTCTTGCTCCGTCAAGAATGCCGTCTTTTTCACATTGTGCCTCCTCTTGAGTGTGCATAGATCCTTGATTACTTTAGCTTAGTTGGGAACCTGTTTTATGACATGAAGAAGAGGGAGGTTAATTTTAACATGTTGAAGTTGTTCAAGAATCTCACATTTTAATGCTGAATTTATCTCCTTAGGTTTAAGGAGTGCTTGAGGGAAAGACACCAGTTGAGAATAATCGTCATGGGCCTCTTGTTTCTTGGAGGCTTCATCCTTGTTGCTCACGGTATTAGGAATCAAGTGTGATGGTAGAGTGGGACCATCAATTTTCTTACCGTTGCGGGTGATTATGGCATTAACCTCTCTAACATTTTAATTTTCAGGATCGGAGGATTGTGCCATATGTTGTCCCCTTAGATTAGGTTCTGGCTATGAATGAAAATGATCTTGTTCTTGAACCGTCAAGAAACTAGTCATCTTGGTGAGTTGGCTCTTTATCACCTTTTGTTCCTCTTTGATCGCTTGTTGCTCCTCTTGCAACCGTTGATTTATCTTGCCTTGCTCTTCCACACTCTTGGCATGTACCTGCATAAATGGTTTAAACATATCTTCTAAAGGTAAAGATTGTTAAGGTGTATTAAATGAGGTTATTTCCGGTTGCCATTGGGTACTAGATTGGGCAGGAGGTTGCATATCAGATCTCCAACTAAAATTAGGGTGATTCTTCCAACTGGGATTGTAGGTGTTAGACTAGGGTGAGTCTGGTTTCCTAAAGGGTATACCTAAAGTATTACACTCTCCCTTCATCTCAAAATAAGCTGGACAATCCTTAGGTATATGATCTACCCATTACACATAAAATAAGGTTCATGGGACTCTACCCTAGCAACTGGTTCGGGGGCTCTAGCATCCTTTAAGGCTTCAATTTCCTTAGTTAGGGCCTCTAAACAGGCTTTAGGGCTATCCTCGTCCTTAAGTTGATAAATTCTAGTAGGTTCATTTCTCCTAGTACTTTCCATAGCATTTGGTCCTGTCCAAGTGTGGGTTTTTCTGATAGGTCATCTAGGAAATCAATGACTTGGTTGAGATCTTTTTGAAGAATATCCCCATTACACATCATTTCTATGAATTGTCTTTCCCTACTTAGGAGTCCATCATAGAAATAGCTAACTACTCACCAATTCTTATACCCATGGTGTGGACAAGAATTAAAAAGGTCTTTGAAACGTTCCCAAACTTGATATAAGGTTTCACTCTCTTTTTGTGCAAAGTTTGAGATTTGTCTCTTGAGGTTATTGGTCTTATGGGTTTGGAAGCGCTTTTGGAAGAAAACTCGGGTCATCTCATCCCAGCTACCTATGGACCTAGGCCTTAACGAGTACAGCTAAACCTTGGCCTTTTCCTTAAGTGAAAAAGGGAAAAACCGAAGTTTGACGGTGTCTACCATATCAGCCCTACCTTGAAAGGTTGCTACTACTTCCTTAAATTCCCTAATATGGATATAGGGGTTTCCATTCTCAAACCCATGGAAGGTTGGTAGCAATTGGATTATACCTGGCTTAAACTCAGGTTGTTGAACATTAGGGGGGAACATGATACATAATGGTGTGGCCGTTCGGCTAGGGTGCAAGTAGTCTTTAAGTGTCCTAGCAACATTTTCATTGTGATTTTCGGCTATGTTAACAGAATCCTCTAAATTCTCACTTGAGTGTGCACTATGGTTTGATCTAGGCGAGGTTTAATTAACAGACATGGAAAGAGAGGGTAACTCTATTTCAGATCTTTTAATGAATCTACCTCGTGAATCTCTCGGTCTATGCATACACCAAAGGGATTAGAGGGAAACAAATAAAATAGAAAAATAAAAATTAGAAAATCAAAACAAAGAGCAAAGAACGATATTATCATCTTGTCTCAACGTTGACAATCTTCCTTGTACTTTAAGCGCATTTCCCCGGCAACGACGCCAAAATTTGATTACACTCAAACTAATACGCGGTTATTGTGTATAGTTGAGGTGTCGATCCCACGAGGAAAAGCGAACTACAATAGAAGATGTAAACTTTAATATGAAACGATAAAATCCAATTGAGTAAATATGAGTTTGATAAGGAAATAGTGTGAAGGAGTTGTGTAATTATTATGAAGAATATAATGGAGAGATAACAAGGTTCCGGGAATCCTCCCTAGGTTTGTTGCCTTATTCCAATATTGATTTAATTGTTTTTATCTTGATTGCTAGTTTCACATCCCAAACAAGTAATCGGCAAGTATTCAATCAAAACATATGAAAACCCTAATGTAATTGCTATGAATTACTCATTGATTTTGATTCAAGAACACATGACCTATCCTATAGATTTATCAAGAAACGATAATATATCTCAATGACAATATCGCAGTAATGGATGAACCTAAAAGATAAATCTACCAAAATCAATCACATCTAAACAACTTGACATAAGAAGAGCTTGACTAGACTTATATGGAGAAGAAGCATGCAATCATCGGATTAAGAAAATCTAAGATAAGAAGAACATAAAGTGCAGCCGTCACATGAACCTAAATTCTTCTTGTTTAATCAAAGAGTAAATCATAAACAATATTTTGACAATAAATCCAAACTACAACTGAATCAATAATAGAAAATAAGAACAACTACACCTAGGGATTCATCCCTTCACCTTGCTTGGAGATTAGTTGGCCATGGGGCTTATGCTTGAAAACCGTAATGGAGAAGAATATCGAGCTCTCTCCTCTGTTTCCAGCCTCCAAAAACTCCCCGCCTTTATCAAACCCTAAGTGATCTATTTATAATACAAAGGTCTAAGGATGTTTTGGGTCTAAACAATCAACCAAAACCCTAATTAGGAAAATAGGGGTTCGTGTGCGCGCCGCGGCTCTCACTTACTCGCGCCGCGACTATGTCTGGTCTTTGGTTAGGTGAGCTTCTGGGTGCCATAGCCCAGCCTAGTCCAGGCCACGGTGCATAGTGGTGCTGACTTGTGGAGACTCTGGGCGCCACGGCTCAGCCTAGTCCAGGACGAGGCGCACACTGATGGCTTCCTTGCTCTTTTGGGCTTGATTCTGGGGGCCGAGGCTTAGACTTCTTCAGGCCGCAGTGCCCACACTTAAGATTTGGTTTCTCTTCATTTTGTCCTTCTGCAACCATGCCCTCACTCGAATATGCATCGAAGCATCGTGCTTTAAGCTATGATAGTTTTCCATCTCTTTTGAACTCACAGTACCTGAAAATGCACCGAAATAATTCAATGATCCAAGAATATCACTTTAGAGTTATTAAGGTATAAAAGTGTAATTCAAACCTCGATCAACCCTAAAATGCTAACAAATAAGTACTGTTAAGATGAATTTTATGACTCTCATCACCTCCTAATATAAGATTCTCTCCCACCTCTACTAGTACCAGCTGTACTAGCAACCTGTTCCCTTGCATGAACCACAAACTTGACCTCCCCCTCCGTTTTAGCTCTTCTAAATATTGGGGGTTTATCATGTCCTCTATAGTTCAGTACTCTACCTCTAGCTCTAGCATGTCCACATGTCATCCTCAGACTATGTATTAAAATATAGTTTATTTAAATCTTCCACTTCTTTAAATTTTTATGCAGTCTATAGAATCATAAAACCTAATGCTCTAATATCAAAATTGTGACAACCTATCCTGGGTTGGCCACCCCCGAGACGGTGTCGTCATGTTTTCAAATCCCAACACGACACATATATGTAGCAATATAAAAACATACATCGATTGAAAATATATATACATCAACCCTCAATAGAGAGTTACATTATTAATATCCCATCTAAAATAATATGTTCAACATATTATGCATGAATATTTACAATCTTTTTTTCTTCTTCCATTAGTATGAGGATGTGGACCACGAGACTTACAGATAATAACTCAGTCTGAATCTCAGCTCACAAATTTATTTGTCCTGTCTGCTACTTGAAATTATTTAATAATGAGGAGTGAACTTCACAAGCTCAGTGAATTAAATTTACTAGAAATACTCAATTAGTATATTTCTAGTTATATTGATTTATTATTAAATCAACATAATTAATCATCTATCTCTTCTTACATTCTAATTCAATCATTTATCATTTTCTCTTAATAAATAAATTATCAGGTTATCCTCTTTTAATACATATATCTCATATATTTTTTTATCAATTTAATATTTTCAATTTAATATCATCATAAAGTTCACATCATACAAACAATCAATAATATAATTCTTTATTATGTCATCATTTCTATTTCTCTATCATCAAAATTGTCTCATTATGAGATTCATCTGTCTATCAATTATTTAATAATCAAAACTAATTCTTTAGCATCTTAGCCATTAACAATAAATATTTAAAATAAATATAATGCATGAATTTAAATTATTTTTCTTTCTTTCTCATTAGATCATTTCATATTATCATCTGGAAATGTCTTCTCACATGTCGATATGTTTCAGCCAGACCAGCTACCTTCTTGGTCTTCTCAGCCAAACCAGCTGTTTTCCTGGTCTTCCCTTTTATGCATATGAGCAATAACATGCAAGCAAGCATACATCAAAACATTCAATTAAACTATCTAGCTCTTTCTCAAAATTATTATTTTTATCATATTTATTAAATGGTCTCCTCATATATCATATCAATTTTTCAATTATATTTTTAGAAATTTAATATAACTTCTCAAAATATTTTTCATTAATCCATCATTTTTAAAATATAAATTCTTATATAATTAATATTCAACATACTATTTAATCCTTAATCAATAAATAAATCAATTATTATACTTAATAGAAAATACATCATTAAATCATTATAATTCAACAATTTATTCAAATATCAGAAATTCATACTTTTTTTGGTCTCGATTACTAAAAGTAAATCTAACTCACCACGTAGTATTTAAAGCTACTCGTGGATCACCCTCATTGCCTTTCCTGCTCCTTTCAGCAATTTCTTGAAATGCTGATCATCAACACCTAATCATAAACTTTCATAAATCTTACTATTTTATAACTTAATTCAAACAATATAATTATTTAGTTATGAGTCTTATTGAAAATTTACCTCAAATGTGACGAAATATTGCTATTGTAATTGGATGACTGTACTATCTCTAATATTTGAGAAATTATCTTTATAACTTTTTGATAAGAAATCTGAATTAAAGAAAGAAAAAAACCAAACAAGATTTGGTAAGAAAAAAAAAAAAACAAAGCCTCTGAAGTATAGAGACTTATAAGCTTCTTTTTTTCCTTCTCCCCTGCTTTACCGTTCAGATTTTTTTCTAACAACTAAACTGTTCAGTTTTTTTTTTCTTCACCACTCAAAGATCGTTCAAATTTTTTTTTCCGCCGCTTCACCCGTCTGTGATTTTTTTAAATACAATTTACATATTTACCATTGGTTATTTACAATTCTGCCATCATTTAAAATTTTATGTTTTGCTATTATATAATTTTTGTTTTGCCATTACTTAAATATAATTTTGCCATTTACCCTTTAAAAATCAAATTTTCATCTTTTCTTCATTTCAAAAATTTTATTAAAATTATAGAGAAATATAAAAAATTTATATTTTCTTCCAATTTTTTATAATTATTTTCCTCAACTTTAGTCAAGATTTTTCTTCAAAATTCTTTCATTTCAACTTCAAATTTCAAAATTTTTCAGTACTTTCTTCTTCAAAAATTTCCAACTCTTTTCAACAAAATTTTCAATATTATCTTTCAAATATTATTTCAAATCAATACTAAATCTTTTGTCAATGGATTATTTAATTCAATATAATATATCTAAATTACTTATTTACCTTTATTTTATGAACACGAGTACTACGTTATCACACCTTGTAGTATCTGCACAAACACACAATCAAGGTGCTCACTAACCAATTCTCATGTGAATGTCAGCCTTCTCAGACAAACACACCAACCCGCACTTGAAAACTCCCTTATAAAACATGCCCATACATGTTCCACAAGGGCCTGCTCTCCAAAGCTAGAAACCATACAAATACATTTTAGTAACCGAGTCACATGAGCGAATCTGCCTTCTCAGAAAAATACGGTAGCCCACACTTGGAAGCTCCCTCATGAAACATGCCCATACATGTTCCACGAGGGTCTGCTCTTCAAAGCTAGTAACCATACAAATGCCTTATGGTTACGTTGGTCCACTGGTTAGGATCACAATATCAAGCCACCATTCAAACTCATGGCGAGGCTACAACGTGCCTCCACTCAAATGTTGTCATGCCGAATCCTACCGACTCATTGCTACCACAAAGCCAATAACTGATACTGCAATCTTGCTCAAGAAGATCGAGATGCTCAAGAAGTCACAACCCACTAATTGATCGAAGTCCCTTCATATAGTCTCAGACATTCCTTGATTGCATTAACTCTCTAAGCTTGCAATGAGCCAAGTACTCCATATTTTCAAGAAAGAACTGGTTCTTTAACTCTTACTTCAAGTCATCCCAAGTTTCAATGGTGCACATATTGTTTTGAATGTCATCATATTTGCCATGCCACCATAGTTTGGCATCACTTGACAAAATCATCACCGCCATGAACACTTTTTCCTTCTCAGAGGCTGTACGAGTAGCTCGAAAGTACTGCTCCATATCGAAAAGAAAATTTTTTAAGGCCTTCACATCACAAGCACCTTCATATTGGTAGGGCTCGGGGACCTTTAACTTTCCTCTATCTAAGGTTCTAGTTCCGTTGTTGCCCACTGCTCTCATTAGCAAGTTGACCTTGTTATTCAGCTCCTCAATCTCACTGCGAAGGGTGTC
The DNA here is from genome assembly GCA_023935145.1 of Bretschneidera sinensis. NCBI lineage: Eukaryota > Viridiplantae > Streptophyta > Magnoliopsida > Brassicales > Akaniaceae > Bretschneidera > Bretschneidera sinensis. Next base: position 51,121,418 of record CM043702.1, read on the forward strand.
CATTGTCTCTTTCACATCATCAGTGAAGGCATTCAATACTTTCGAGATTTCCCTCTGTGAGGTCTCAAGCTCTATTGACCTTCTATAAAAGGATTTGAAGTTTAACACAAGAACTTCAAGGGCACTCACCTTTGCTTCCAACTCTCCCAACCGTTGGGAGTCATTAGTGCTATACGTAACCACCATGGTTGTGCTATTCCAGATAATCAAGCCATGCTCTGATACCAATTGTTATGGTCTGCTAGATTTGTCTTAAATCTAAAGGATTGTAAGACGCTAAACCTTCTCCAAGTTCTAGCCAGCCTTTCTTCACCTTGAGTTTTCACCTCAAGAATTCACAAGACAACCTTTTTTGGAGGCACATAACTTAACACACTTTCTCTGAAACTCAAACCCATAATGTCATGAAAGTCACAAGTCACTTAACATTATACCAGAGGTTATCATACCACTCTCGAACCAACCTGAAAACATCCCACTGACCTGAATAACCACGAACACATACTAATGGTCCTCATCAACCCTCATGCCTTTAGACCCTAATGAAGAACACTTACCTGATTAAGAGCACATGAGTAAAGTCCCATTAGTACCTCAAGACATCGTAGAAATGCCACAAAGTTATCATATGTGTCAATTCTTACCTCAATGACCTGCAATCTATCGTATATTATTTTCTCATTGAAAATGCACAATGATACCCTTCATTGTGTTTACCACAGAACCGTTATCTGCCCACTGATGCACAATTCACTCTATACTTGTGCTCGACGCATGGATGATAGTCCACCATCCTAGTTGAGAGCATACCACCCATAAATCTAGTTTCCTATAACCAACTCTCAAACCTGACTTCAAGTATATAGGCTGCAAGTCCAACCGAAGATAGTCGATCCACAGCTCAACCATCAATGTATAATGCCTCCCAATATTATGCTGAACACATAGATAATAGCCCATAACATAATCGATGATACCTCCACGGGTGTCTCATTGCCACAACAGAGCTGCACACTGTTTGTACACATAGTGTCAAGATATATCTGATAGCCCACATGATAGCGACCGTAAGGTCGAAACCTCAAGCATAGGAAAAAAGTGTAATATAATGCATACGAGCCACCTATACTGTCCATGAAGCTTACTGCTTTATGGAGGATTGACTCATCTTATGGTGGCCCTAAACCTGCACCCCAAGTTTCTTTGGGAGGCTCACTTAGTGCCCACACATAGCTCAAACCATGCCCGTCATGGCCCATGTGTGTACACCGAAGGTGGTGGAGTGCCTGACATACTATCCCCCATATAGAGTCTTAAGTCATTTTGAGCATTACCAGAAGGAAATATATGTCACGCTTGAGTTGTCATAATCCTTTAATAAATCATTTTTCCATAATCTACTGAATCTAAGCGTACCATATCACTGACTGCATCTTCCAGAAACTCCTCAAAATTCCCCATTAATTTTTGAAGTATAAACCATATATTTATAAACTGCCACTATGTCACACTAGCATACCACTAACACACATCTGCTGCACAATTGACCCCACAACTAGGTCACACTTGCTGCACAACAGTCACAAAAATCACCACACAACCCATTCAAAGGGTAACTCACAAATAGGAACCATGTCAAATGGTGTGTACCGTGACACTTGGCCAAGGAGCTTCTTGAATTATATTTTACTAGATCACATATGACATTTTCTCCTTTTACTTTGGAGTGATAGATCCCTTATTGTACACTCGTATACCTCCATATGAAACCCGTTATACCCAATTACTACCAATTAATGATCCATGAAAAAATCATATTAAATAGAATCAAAGTATAATAAGTCGTGCATAAGATAACCATACTGCCTCGGGTCTAAGGATTACATGTACCACTGTAACTTAAGAACTATCTATTGGCATGCAAGTAAAACTCTATTAGGTGTTGTAATTAAGTCATGCCATGTTCAATGAACTCATTCTGTAATGAGTAGCTACATACTTGTTTTAGTGTCTACCACACAAGTGACACTGAGATCAGTTACCATCCCAATTGAGTAAACATAGAATGTACCAGTCTAACTGAATTATTAAAGTCCATTTAGTATCCTATGACCAGGAACATTTAAGATAAAAGCTTTCGAGAAGACTAGGTCTTAAAATTATGATATCATCATAATCCTATTTTCATTGCTATTACTCTATGTAGTTAATCATGACAATGTAATTAAACAAATATTCATGATAAATAAACTTGCATTAATTATGATAATAATTAAAATAATATTGTTTTACAAATAATATGCCTAGACATCAAATGTCATTGGTTTGTAGGGCATACTACTAATAGTGTCCATCATTATAGGGATGGTAGCTTACTGCCTAGAGGGTAGTAGTCCACGTATATTTATCTATCTATTTGGTCAATTAGTATGTGTTACTAATTACTAAGAATTAAATTTTTGGAACTACCATTGTATATTTATATGTCTGTTTATTTTGATTTACTTCCTTTTTCCCATTTTCTCCTTTAGTGTTGCTTAAAATGTGAATTATGAAGAATAATATGACTTAAAATGAAGGCATATCTCTTAAATGCAATAGATTTTCTCATACTCATTATGTAAAAAAAATTGTCTTTCTTGATCCTCCGAGTTTTAGCCTAGATTTTCTCATAAATATTGTTTACTAGTACTACTCTAACTTCTAAGCAAGATATCTTCTCCTTTTCTATGTGGGAAGAAGAGTCAAATAGATTGTCCTTTTGCACTTATAGTTTTCTTGGAATGATGGTCTTACTTTTTTCCTTTAATTTATAGTTAGACATGTTTATTTAAACTTAAATAACCAATTTAATGAGAACTAGACACGTGAACACACAATGATCGTCAAGTCACTTTAAATAACAAGGGTAAGACCCCCTAGGGCATCATGATGAGATCACCGCCCTAAAGGTATGGGGTTTCCATCTCAAAGGGATGAAATCACAGTAGAAGTTACATCTCACAAGGTTTAAGACATAGAAATCACATTCCTAGTGAGTCCATGATTAGGGCATGAAAATGCACTTCAAATAGAGTTAATTATATGCATTTGTTGAGATTAATTTTGATTATTCATTGAATTTCTTGACAAGTGTGGTCCTTTGGAAAATTCTGTGTTTTAGTGTGTTTTGCAGATTTAAAAAAACAAAGAAGCCTTAAACAAAAAAATATATAAAATATGTTCGAAAGAATCCACAACATCCGGACTAGTTCAAAGCAGGGAAACCAGGTTTTCCAAGAGGAGTGCAACAAAACCCATCATTTCTAGACTGTTGATGATAAACTGAGCATTTTACTAAGTTATGTTGTCACTAGCAAAGGGTGAAAAGGAGTTTCACTAAATTGCCAGAATTTCCTATACAGATTAGTCAATTTAAGTCAATTTTACGGATTAAATTGTATTGATTCAGGAAGAACCAGGAGATAAGCCATATATATTTAGAAAGATCCAGATGTCTATTTCCTGAAGAATTCTATGGCTCATAAATATGATTTTTCTAGAGAAAATTATGACAGCTTTAGTAGACAAAGGTTAGGCTGTGCATGATTTCAGCGTGGAAGAAGTGAATGAGCTATTAAATTCTGATTTTTTTTTGGGATTTGCATGGCCTGGACAGTAGCACAACCGGACCAGTTCTGGACAGTAGAAACCAGGTCTAGATAGCAGCAAACATATGGCCTGGATAGTAGCAAAATTAAGTTTGGATAGTAGCAGAACCGGGCCTAGACAACAGCAAAAGCACACGGCCTGAACAGAAAACCTAGGGCGACTTTTCTGTCTACAAAGCCATCTCCATACAACTATATATAGGATTTTAGACTCAAAGAACAGGGGGCTAAAGAGATACAAACTGAATTTCTAGAGAGCTGTTATAATTATATATTATCGACTAGGCTAAGTTTCAACTAAGGCGAAGAGAAGAACTCCGGGACATAGCGGGTTTGGCTTGTATTTAATTCAATATTTGTGTTTTTAACATTGAATAATTATTTTGAGTTGTTCCCTTTATTTAATATTGAAGTTAATATTTTTGGGTGACAGGCAATTATATTTTCTTCTCTCATAGATTTCATTTAACTCTGGTGATTGTTGTTCTTTTTCTCCATATAATTTTAGTCATGCTTATCTTATGTGTGGAATTTAAGTTGCAATTGATTTCGGTATATTAATTATATATGCTGGTCCTTTACTGCGTTATTGTCTCCGAATATATCATCGATTCAGGATATCATATATGATTGACCGTTGCATTACTTGTAAAAACAAGAAGGGGATTTCTCATAATAATTTACAAAAGAATATTTTTGGTGCTTTCACAGTTATTTTCTGATCACGTATTTGGGATGTAAAATATATGGTTGAGTTATAATTACTTAATTAATATAAGTTGAAGCTGTGAAATTTAGGAGGGATTCTTGGACCCTTGTGTTACTCACTATTAATTTTCTTTCACTTAATTCAATTGTATCATTTAATTCTCAATATTTTCTTAATATTAATATTTAATTTTGTTTCCATTATTTTTTGCCTGAGACTTTGATTGTAAAATGTTCTTTTTGTGGGATTGACACCCCAGTCTATACTGCTGCTACCGCATAGTACTATTTCGGTGTAATTCAAATTTTGGCGCCGTTGCCGGGGAGAGTGTCAGTCTACAAAGAGGTTTTCGAGTACTATCTTTCCGAACTCTTTCTTTTAGTTTCTTTTTAATTCTAGCTTTAGTTTATTTTTCAGTTTTCTTTTATTCAAGAAAAGAAATAATTAATTAATAATTGAAAAAAATAAATCAAATTAAAAAAAAAGAATGTTGGTGGTATATGCGTTGGGATAGAGACGAACATGGACGATTGGTTAGAATCATTTAGTTAGAATACTCACTGAATTACATTAGGAGTGAAACAGGTTCAAACATAAGCTCTAACACCATGAGCAATCACGGAGATGACCCTGTTAGGACCCTAAATGACTACCTTCATCCCACACGCACATCTACACCATCATGCATCATATTTCCGCCAAACACACCACATAGAGATTTCAAGCCGGGCATGATAGCATTGATACCCACCTCCCACGGTTTAGAAAGTGAAAAGCCTTATGTTACCATTAGGGAATTTGAGGCAAAAGGATAACGAGACATTATATCAGTCATTGGAGAGGTATAAGGATTTGTTAAATATGTGTCCACACCATGGGTATGAGAGTTGGCGCGTAGTTAGTCATTTTTACGAGGGACTTACGAGTAGAGAACATCAATTCATTAAGATGATGTGCAACAGAGACTTTATGTAAAAAGACCTCGATGATGCAATTGAGTATCTGAATGACTTGGCTGAGAAGGCCCACACTTGGACAGGGCCTAGTGCTGTTGAAAGCACAAATAGAGTAAGACCAATCGAGATCTACCAACTTAGGGAAGATGATAGCATGAAAGCCAAATTAGAGTGAGTAACTCGAGAGTTAGAGGCACTTAAAGCCCAAGATGGTAGTCTCACGCATACTGTTGCAAGTGTCGAGTCACAAGGTGCTTGTTTCGTTTGTGGGGGAGTGGAACACTTAGCTCAGGATTGCCCAAATTATGTAGAGATGAGAGGGCTTTTTGATGAACAATGTAACACCTTAGGGATTTATAGGAAGCCTCATAATCCTTTCTCCAATACATATAATCCTGGTTGGAGTTGATAAGTGCTTAAATATTCGTATTTAAGCCTCTTAATTTACATTTGTTAAGCTCTTAGTTGTGTTAATTCATGCTATTTTATATCTTTTCTGTGCTTTCTATGTTTTCTTAGGTTATTGAAGAAAATAGAGCATTATCTGGTTTGGAGAACAAAAACTGGAAGAACTGGAAGCTGTACATAGTGTGATTGAGCACAAAAAGTGTGTGATCGAGCACACCAGCACTCTTGCGCACAAGAAGAAGGCTTGAGTGCACCTTGCGATCGAGCACACCAGTGTGTGATTAAGCACACACATACAGTAAAATGGCAGAACCTATTTTGGAAAGGAGGGTTAGGGTTTTGTTTCACGAGTTAGGGTTTCCAAATATCCTTAAACCTTATAAATAGGCCTTAAAACACAAAAACCGGATCCTCTTTTAGTTTGAACTTTTGGGGAGAAGAGATTTGGAGAGGATAATTGATTACTCTTCTAGCCAGTATTTTTCGGGTTTCTTATTTCCTTTATTTTATTTATGAAGATGTTTAGCATCAGAACCATGTGTAAGTAACTTATTAGTAGGGTTCGGTTGAAGCCCTAATTATGTTTTTCCATATATGAATATTGTAGCCTTTACGATAGCTGTGTTATGATTCTTAACTTGATTAATGCTTGTTTTTTTGAATTCCTCATATGTGTTTGCTTGATCAACATATGCATGTGGTATGGATTAGTTAGTTATATCAATTTGGATGACCGAGTCCTGGGTCTGACAATAGTAACAAAAGAAATCCACGCCGGATTCTTGGGTTAATCAACATGGAAAACCGGGAGTATATAACATGCCCTAGGTCTTGTGTGTTTGTCGATTTTCACAGATAATATGCTCTCTTATAGAATAACTTAGTATACACCAAACTAAATCCTTTAAGAAAGAAAAGAGTTAGAGTATACCCCATGCCTAACTCGTTGCTTAGGAAAATCAATAGCTTAAGGAGTATACACCATGCCCTTAGGTTGACAACATTAGGTATTCATAATATGACTAAAGCATTGGCACATTGTTTTATTGGGAAAATATGATTAGTGGTAGATATCAAAGCCCTACACTTTTATCATTATCAATTCAAACTCAATACTTATTTCTATCAATTTTTATTATGAATTTAATTTTAAATCGAACTTTACCAATCCCTATGGAGATGATCCCGCATTTTGCACACTATACTACTAAGTTGACCTTATGCACTTGCAAGAAAAACTATTCAATTATTTGCTTATTAATTTAGGTAGATTTTTACACAACAAGTTTTTGGCGCCGTTGCAGGAGATTGCGCTAAATTTCTGTTTAGAATTAACTTTCATTCAATTTTATTTTTTGCTGTTCTATTTTGTTTCATCAAATATCTAATTTATTTCATTTGTTTTGTGTTTATTATTTTTTCTATTTCAGGCTTGCAGTAGAGTAATTGCTAGCACTACGATCGAGCGTAGTGCTTAGTGCAATCGAGCGCACTCGGTGCAGGGCCTACACGAGCAGTAGTACTGAAATTGCTGCACTGAAGCGTTTCAACTAATTCATGCAAGGGCATCGATCCAAGAATCCAACCTTCTTTCCACTCGATACAGAGCTTGAGAGGACCATTCGACAAAGACTTAGAGACAACGTTGAAGAGGTAGAAGAAGAATTCGAGGGAGAAACACCAATGGTGAAACAGCTTAACAACTAGCTGCCACCAGAGTGAAGACCCATGAAGCAATCCTTCATTCCATAGAACCTCGACCAGCCCTCATGCATCGCTTACCAACCTGAGACAGAAGGCAATTATTATATATCCCCGCAGATACTCAATGCTTTGACTCATTTCAGGGGTACACCTGCTGAGGATCCACACTTGCAACTTTGAGAATTCTTTGATCTCTGCAAGTTCCAGCATATTCGAGGTCTAGATCAAAAGGGAATCAGGTTAATTCTTTTCCCTTTTTCATTAAAAGATAATGCTAAGTTGTGGTGTAATTCATTGCCTGCAGTGTCTATCCATACTTGGGAAGAGTTATCCAGTAGGTTCCTAAAGAAGTTCTTCCTAGCACAAAAGACAAGAAAAATGAGGAAGGAGATACAATCTTTCCAACAAAAGGATGGTGACCTATTCTTTGAAGCATGGGGACACTTCAACGAGCTGCTTCTCAAATGTCCACATCATAATCTACCTCAAGATGAGCTGGTACAAGCTTTCTATAAAGGTCTGAGTGACCTAAATAATGGTATTGTAGATTCAAGTTGTGGAGGTGTGCTGATGGAGAAGAGTAGTGAAGAAGCCACAGAGCTGTTTGAAAAATTAAGTGAGTACACTTAATAATTCTCATCCAGAGGTAGACAAGGAGTTAAGAGAAAAAGGTATGTATGAGGTGACCTTAAATGGTGGATCTTCTAATCAGATGGATGCTGTGGAGAGGAAGCTAGATTTGCTTGTTAAAGCTATGATTGCTCAGAATAACTCACCTAGTCCATAAGCCACACACTCCAGGTATGTGCTATATGTTCTCATTTTGATCACACTATTGAAACTTGCCATTTATATTTATCTGCAGATCCAAAGCAAGCAAACTATGTGGGACCAAACAACTATCCACCAAAGAATAATCTATATTCAAATACCTACAATCCTGGATGGCAAAACCACCCCAACTTCTTATAGACTAGTAATCAGAATGCTCTGAACCTTCAAGGATAGCAAAGGAACTCCCAACCAGTAGCCTAATCAGTTCCTGAATCAAAGAAAAGTGACCTAGAGAGTCTTGTGAGGCAATTGGCAACTCAGCAACAGCAGTTGATGACTTCATAAGATCAGTTCATGGCAGATGAAAGGCAATTTCGGATTGAGTAAAGACAAACCACTGCAAAACATGAACAAGCCATTCAAATACTAGAGGTACAAGTATGGAAATTGGCTAAAGAGCTAAGTGGAAGAAAGCAAGGTGAACTCCCATCCCAAACACTACCTAATCTAGGAGGACATCAGCAACTAAAGGCCGTTACAACTCTCAGAAACGGCAAGATCATAGGAACTGATGAGCCCGCACAAGCATCTCCAGAGAAACCATCTGCATCAAAGGTAAGTGAAATAGAGAAGGTGAATGCACCAACCTTCCCTCAAAGGTTAGTAAAGCCAAAGAAAGAAAGTAAACTGCTTGATATTTTTGAAATTTTACGGAAATTTGAAATAAACATTCTTTTATTAGATACAATTCAACAAATACCTACTTATGCTAAATTTTTGAAAGATTGTTGCACTCATAAGAGGAAGTTTCAGGAACATGAGACAATGGTTTTAACTGAAGAGGTAAGTGCGGTGTTGTTAAGAAAACTACCACCAAAGCTAAAAGATCCAGGTAGTTTTACCATTCCTTGCAGGATAGGTGACCAACTGTTTGAGTGTGCCTTACTGGATTTAGGAGCAGGTGTAAATTTGTTGCCATAAACGGTATTTGAAACATTAGGTTTGAGGGAGCTTCAACTGACTTCCATCACTTTGCAATTGGCAGACAAAAGCTTCAAAAGACCAATAGGTATTCTTGAGGATGTCTTGGTAAAGGTAAGTGAGTTTATTTTACTTGCTGATTTTATTGTATTAGATATAGAAGAATGCCCTATGCCATTACCTTTGCCCATCATCTTAGGAAGACCCTTTATGAGAACTGTTGATGCAAAAATTTGTGTGAAAAAGGGTATCGTAAGTGTGAAGGTAAATGGTAAGAAAATAGAATTCAAAATATTTGATGCATTAAAATTACCCCAAGATGATATGAAATGTTTTAATGTATGTATGATGCAAAGTTTTGTTGAGCAAGTTTTTCAGGTCTAACACATTAATCCGTTGGAGACCACCATTACCGATAGTCTTATAAGATTGGATATTGAGCTAGAATCTGAAGATGTTACTGATGACATCATTGAAGCTGTACACCTTCTTGAGGCCTCTCCAAAAGATTCAAGTAAGTATACCCCTCAAATTGAACCTCTTGTGCTTACTAATACTACTCTTCTCCCTTCTATTATCTAACACCCAACTTGGAAATAAAGCAGTTTCCAACATTTAACCTATGCTTATCTGGGAGAGAATAAGACACTACATGTGATAGTTGCTGCAATCTAAATGTTGGGGAAAAAGAGAAACTGTTGAGAGTTCTTAGAGAGCACAGAACTGCTATCGGATGGACTATTGCTGACATCAAGGGGATAAGTCCAGTTAAGTGCATGCATCATATCTACCTTGAGGATGAAGCAAAACCCACCCAGGATGCTCAAAGAAAACTCAACCTACACATGAAAAAGGTAGTCAAGGAAAAAGTATTGAAGCTATTGGATGTTGGCATTATCTACCCTATCTCAGACAGTAAATGGGTAAGTACAGTCCAAGTTGTTCCGAAAAAGAGTGGGATCACAATGGTGAAAAATGAAGATGAGGAACTAATACCTACAAGAATAACCACTGGTTAGAGGGTATGCATTGATTATAGAAGGCTGAACAAGGTGACCAGAAAAGATCATTTTCCCTTACCCTTAATTGATTAGATGTTAGAGAGATTAGCTGGCCATAGCTACTATTGCTTCTTGGACGGGTATAGTGGTTACAACCAGATTGCCATAGCACCAGAGGACCAAGAAAAGACCACCTTCACATGCTCTTTCGGCACATTTGCTAACAAAAGGATGCCATTCAGTTTATGCAATGCACCAGCCACCTTTCAAAGATGTATGATGAGCATTTTTTCCGACATGGTGGAGAAATTCATTAAGGTATTTATGGATGATTTTAATGTTTTTGGTTCTAATTTTGATGAATACCTCAACCATCTAAAGAGTGTCCTCAAGAGATATAAAGAATGCAACTTAGTGTTAAATTGGGAAAAATGTCACTTTATGGTTTAACAAGGCATTATGTTGGGTCATTCCATTTCCAACAAAGGTATTGAGGTAGACAAAGCTAGGATGGACATCATTTCAAAATTGCCTCTTCCTTTAACGGTAAAGAGTGTCAGAAGTTTCCTTAGACATGATGAATTCTACAGACGATTCATTAAGGATTTTTTTTAAGACCTCTAGACCTTTCTATGCACCCTTAGCTAAAGATACCAAGTTTGAATGGACTGACGACTGTATGGAAGCTTTCAACACATTAAAGAACTTGCTGACCTCCACACCAATAATGATGGCACCTGATTTGAGCCTTCTATTTGAGCTGATATGTGATGCCAGTGATTTCCCCTTGGGAGCTGTCTTGGGCCAGAGAGTCAATAAGGTACTTTATGCTATCTATTATGCTTCTAGAACTTTAAATGATGCTCAACTAAATTATTTTACTACTGAAAAAGAATTGTTAGCTGTTATTTTTGCTTTGGAGAAGTTTAGATCATACCTGAATAGATCTAAGGTTGTTGTATTGACTTATCATGCTGCTTTAAGATAATTGTTTGCTAAGAAAGATGCAAAGCCTAGGTTAATTAGATGGGTACTCCTATTGCAAGAGTTTGACTTAGAAATTAAAGACAAGAAGGGCAGTGAGAATGTGCTTGCAGATCACCTATCTAGGCTACCTCATGAGGACGCCAAAAAGGAGATACCTTTAAATGAGAACTTCCCTGATGAACAATTGTTCGCATTAGAGTAACACTCCCATGATATGCTGATATTGTGAATTATATAATTGCTAAGGTTTTTCCTCCAGGTATGTCCAGTCAAGAAAAGAAGAGATTGATATCTATGTCTCGACATTACCGTTGGAATGACCCCTACATGTTCAAATTCTGTCCTGATCAAATCATCAGAAGGTGTGTCTCCGAGGACAAACATTTGAGCTTATTGCAACATTGCTATCAGTTTGCTTGTGAAGAACACTTTGGGGCCAAGAGAACAGCTTTTAAGGTATTATAATCAGGTTTTTATTGGCCTAATTTGTTTAAAAATACCTTTTCATTTTGCAGCTCATGTGATAGATGCCAAAGGACAGGTAACATCTCATCCTGAAATCAGATGTCCTTACAAAATATTCATGTAGTCGAGCTTTTTGATGTATAGGGTATTGATTTTATGGGTCTATTTCTTAACTCATATGTTTATTTATATATTCTTGTGGATGTGGATTATATGTTCAAATGGGTCGAGGCTATCCCCTCAAAGGCTAATGATCACAAAGTGGTTGTAAAGTTTTTACAAGATAATATCTTTACTCGGTTTGGGACTCCAAGAGCAATAATCAGTGATGGAGGCAGCCACTTCCATAATCAATCTTTTGCTGCCCTGATCAAGAAATATGGGATCACTCATAAAGTTGGCACTCCATATTACCCTCAAACCAGTGGCCAAGTGGAGATAAGTAACCGAGAGATCAAAAGCATCCTAGAGAGGACCGTGAATCCGAGTAGGAAGGATTGGTCTTTGCGCTTGAATGATGCCTTATTGGCATATAGGATAGCTTATAAGACACCAATTGGCATGTCTCCATACCGATTGGTTTTTGAGAAAACATGTCATCTACCGGTGGAGTTAGAGCATCGAGCATATTGGGCCATAAAGCAGTTAAATTTTGACATGAAACAAACTGGTGAACGGAGAAAACTGCACTAAAATGAGCTAGCAGAATTAAGGCATGATGCATATGAGAACGCCAAGCTCTACAAAGAAAAGACCAAAGCCTATCATGATAAACAATTGGTTAGGAAAGAGTTTCATGTAGGACAGAAGGTATTGCTCTACAATTCATGATTAAGATTGTTCCCAGGCAAGCTCAAATCCTGATGGTCTGGTCATTATGTGGTCACCAAGGTCCTTCCTCATGGTGCTTTGGAGATCCATGGTTTCGACAACACTCGGACATTCATGGTAAATGGACACAGAGTCAAGCCATACTTTGAAATCCAATTGCTACCAAGAGATGAAGATTTGGCACTCCAATCTGTCCAGTATGCAGCTGCACCAAGAGCACTTGAGCTACATGAGGTGAACTTTAAGTGTTCCATTCCAAGAGAGTAGCACTGAGGCTACTATAGAGAGCGTTTGAGCAGTTCAGACTTTGATAAACGTGTAGCTCAAGTGCCTCTATTGTGGTCAATGGTACTGAGGCCACTGAGTACAATACATTTTTTTTACTTATTATTCCTCATTATTTTTAATTTTTCATCCTTACTTTAGTTAGTTTAGTGGTACAGTATATTCTGATCCACTCTGATCGAGTGCATCTCACAGTGTGCTCGAGCGCACTCTTGCCATGCACCTAATGGCGCATGAGCACAATCACACGCACACACCTGCACATAAATGCGATCGAGAGCACTTCATAGTGCGATCGAGCGCACTTGGGGCAGAGAGTCATGTGCCTATTTTAAGTCATTTTGTTTTCCCCTCACATTCACTCTCATTCTCGGCACACTCTCACTCTCTTGCACTCACCATCGCACTTACAACCTTTGCACTCACTGTACGGCTGCCACTACACAACTGGACGCCTCACACCACCGTCCCCACCCCCTCTCTACCAACAGGTCATTCCTGTTTTGCCTTTCACTCACACACACGGTCACTACCCATATCCTCATATTTTTGGTTGTTTTAAAATTAATTGTTGTTTTTAAGAATTAAATTCATATATACTGTTTTATTTGTGCTCTTTGGTTATTTTTGGGTGCTTTGCAGGAGGTTGGAACATTTTAGGCAGTATTGAGCTCAACTTGATTCACAGGTCGCACAACACCTGTTTGAGAAAAATCCTGACCTAGTGCCCTCGAGCGTAGGGGCAGAGCGCGATCAAGCACACTATACTGAGATCAAGTGCACCTCTGCTGTAGAATTCTGTCCAGGATGCCAAAGCACACTGCCTCGACATCTCGGGCTTCGGGAAGCCGAGCACAATCATCCCGACCTACTTTTGAGCAACGGGAAATCTTATTCGAAACCACGTTCAACATAGACGGCGATTTCAAGGGTTTTGAAGCCACTCAATGGGCCGTCAAGGAATTTAAGCGCCGTGGTTTGATGAGGTTGTTTAAGCCTGTCTGCTCTACTGCCTACACCAGATTCGTGGTTCAGTTCTATGAGAACCTCTCATTCGACTGCAGCAGGCCGGGTGTCTTATCCTTCTCTATTCAAGGCAAGTACATTGACTTGACCTCATCAGATATTGCTGCAGCCCTCTGATACAATAATGACTCCCCTCTTGAGGACGCCCATATAGATGAGCAGCCGGAGTCTTTTTCTTTATCCACCATCATTGAGGACATGTGTGCTGGGCAGTATGCCGATCGACATAACAATGCTAGGAGCCAGTCCAAGTTACCTCCATGACTTTGGCTTATGGATTCCATTCTTCAGTGTAATGTGTGCCCATTGGGACACAAGACTCAGAGACGTGACCAGTTCTGATAGAAACTATATGTATTTTACAGAGGCCACTAGTACTCCATCCCTACTATCATTTGGAGCCAGATTCATAAGTTCTGGGACCATGTCTATGCACGCCAGGTCACCACTGCTAATGTATGGGGGCTCCCATTCCCGTTCCTCCTTAGTTACATTTTCAAGAAGAAAGAAATTAAGGGCTCCTCCATTGTTGGCCCAGTCAGGGAGAACCCATTCTTTAGGAAGAGTTAGTGGACCCAGAGCCAGTCATACATGCCGAGAGGACTCCGGGGGCCTGCACTTGCTACTGAGAGGGTAAAGGATGATTCTATGGAGGCAGAGGATCTTGCAGCTAGCCAGTCTTGGGAGGAAGACCATGCTGACATGGGACCCATAGAGTATCACCATATCCTTGAGGAGATGTCCTCCTTTCGATATGAGATAGTTGATATTCGTTGAGAGGATCAGGAGACTATGTGCCTAGTTCATCAGCGCATAGATGGGTTGGAGGCATGCTTTGTGAGGCAAGAAGCGATGCTCTAAGCCATTCTAAATCGACTACCCCCCGCCCCTAGTGCCTCATCTTCTGCACCACTTGGAGACCATTAGTGAGAGTGGTGCACCGTCTGGCTGAAGACGTAAAACTTAGCGCTCATGGGAGGTGCCCCACAACATATCCTTTTATTTTTATTATTGTTCACATTTCTTGTTGGTGTTTATTTTTATGTTGACCTTTTGTTTTTCTCATAACTATTTAATTTTAGTATCTTTTGTTTTCCAATATTACTTTTGTTTTTCTTTTTCAGGGACAATGTGTGCATCAGTTCAAGTTTGGGGGTGTGCTACGACCCATGCCAGCCAGCCAGCTAGTTCCCTATCTCTTAGGTCAGATCTTTCTATGTTATTCACACATTGGGGACAATATGTAGTTTAAGTTTGGGGGTATGGGAGGCATATTCACACACACTCTGTCCCAGGTTTTTTATTATTAAAAAGATAAATGTATGTTCATGTTGTTTCAAAATTTTCGTTGATCAAAACAAATATTGTGGTAAGATTTCATCAGTAAGCTTAAATAATAGAATTTTAAAAGTTTAATTACTTACCTTAAGGCATTTAAGAATTCACAAGTTTGATCTAATCTGACACGAGCACATAATTATGTGGGGTATGACACGTAATTTTAATATGTATGTTTCCATGGCTTAACTGTAACCAGATGACTTGTTAGATGAACACTTTGGCATAGAAAAGTAGAAAAAAAATTTTATTGCACAAAAAGAGAAAAAAAATGCTCATAATGATCATTAAATAAAATTTCCATTGAGTAACTGGACCTCTTGCCTCAGTAAGCAGTGAGTGTTCACGTCAAAAGGTGGAAATTTTGCTCGTAATGATCATTAAATAAACTTTCCATTAAGTAACTGGACCTCTTGCCTCAGTAAGCAGTGAGTGTTCACGTCAAACGGTGAGAATTTTGCTTGGCAGCATTAAGACCAGTTAGTTTCGTAGCCTTTTTGACTCGAGTTAGTAAGTCCTTAGGGGTGTCTTTACACCTAATGCCCTAAAACCATCTGGTTTGGGAGTCATTGACTAAACACTCACTACATTGGTTAATTAGAAAGTTTAAGGGAACTAAACATGGCAAAAATCTCATAATGAAAGAAAAGAAGGAAATAAAACTATGTCCTTTTTGTTCATCCTGATTGGAAATTCGGTGAATCTTGAGACACCGAAACACTACACATTGGAGTTATTTGGAAGCTTCATCTTTTATGTGCTAGTTCACTATACATTAAGATAGACTTGTGATGCCTTAGCCAGCCTCGTGTAAGTAATTAGATTTTAAAACTCCTATTCATTGCAAAGATGGGTTTGTATTTTAAGCTTGCTCATTAAATGAATATCATGGTTTTGTGTGCAACCTAAATTTTCGGATACCATGAATGATGCATTTATCTTTGTGTTCTTTGTTTTTCAATTGGTTTTTAGTTTTGTATTGCTAAGGGACTAGCAATATGTAAGTTTGGGGGTGTGATAAGTGCTTAAATATTCATATTTAAGCCCCTTAATTTACATTTGTTAAGCTCCTAGTTGTGTTATTTCATGCTATTTTATATCTTTTTGTGCTTTTTGTGTTTTCCTAGGTTATTGAAGAAAAATGAGCATTATCTGGTTTGGAGAACAAAAACTAGAAGAACTGGAAGGTGTACATAGTGCGATCGAGCACACCAGCACTTGTGCGCACAAGAAGAAGGCTCGAGTGCACCTTGCGATCGAGCGCACCAGTGTGTAATTGAGTGCACACATACAGTAAAATGGCAGAACCTATTTTGGAAAGGAGGGTTAGGGTTTTGTTTTACGAGTTAAGGTTTCCAGATGTCCTTAAACCTTATAAATAGGCTTGTAAAACACAGAAACTGGATCCTCTTTTAGTTTGAGCTTTTGGAGAGAAGAGATTTGGAGAGGAGAATTGATGACTCTTCTAGCCAGTATTTTTTGGGTTTCTTCTTTCCTTTATTTTATTTATGAAGATGTTTAGCATCAGAACCATGTGTAACTAACTTATTAGTAGGAATTTGTATATTTTGGCCCCTTAATTTACATTTGTTAGCTTAGGAATTTGTTACTTTGAGTTGTTTTTCGTTATTTTATAGGTTTACAAGCACTTGGAAAGGAGTTTCACTAAATTGCCAGAATTGCTCGTACAGATCAGTCATCTTTGCAGATTAAACTATATTGATTCAGGAAGAATCAGGAGATGAGCCATATATGCTTGGAAAGATCCGGATGTCTATTTTCTGAAGAATTTTATGACTTATAAATATGATTTTTCTAGAGAAAGTTATGGCAGTTTTAGTAGACAAGGGTCAGGCTGTGCGTGTTTTTAGCCTGGCAGAAGTGATTTTTGTGGATTAAACTGTAATGATTCAGGAATAACCAGGAGATGAGCCATATATGCTTGAAAAGATATGGATTTCTATTTTCTGGGGAATTTTACGGCTCGTAAATATGATTTTTCTAGAGAAAGTTATAGTAGTTTTAGTGGACAAAGGTCAGGCTGTGAGGGATTTCAGCGTGGGCAGAAGTTTTGAAGGGCATATGAAGGCTTAAATCCAACATCCCACATCGGCTGGAAACACCTTCTCTATCCCACATCCCACATCGGATTAGAAACACATTGCTGGAGTTCCCCTATAAAAGCCCCATTTCATTTCATCAAATGGGTGTGCAATCTGGAGGACTTCTGCTAGCATTATGGTGGATCTCGAAGGCTTTGCTACCAAGGGGGGAAGCACTGCATAACAGCGAGTTGAATTTCTCCTAAGGTATTGTCAGTTTTAATTTATTTCTTTTTAGTTTTAAAGTTTAATGTTTAGTACTTTTATTGTGAACTTTAGTTTCATAATTATGAGAGGTTAAAATCTTCATCTAAGGTTAAAGATGAAGCCTCACCATTATTTGGCATAATATTTTCAGATTTGTTCATACAATTAAGATATTTTTTTTATAAATGTTTCGTTCAATTATTTGAATAAAATCTTATGATTGATTGCTTTTAAATTTTTCAATTGGATATTCCTTGTGTTTCATCTGTCGGATACAACAGATCATTCAAATTAGATTGGATATCCAATGTGATTTTTAAACTGATACATTGGATGGTTTTGGTTTAGTTTGGGTATTTGCTGTGATTTGTATAATGGTGGATTCATGGAATGATTTGATAGATTATTTTTATATAGAACATGAAAATATATGCTTTACTTTGGTGGGGTGGATTCAGAAACCTTAGTATTTTTATCATTTGTTTTAAACTAATTTAGTTTAAGTTTATATTTCTTCGAACAATATAATTCACAATTCGGAACTAGGTTAAAATAGGCTCAGTTTAGATAAAAATATATTTTCACAATGCAATTCTCTGTGGATTTGACCTCGCACTTGCACTACACTATATTGCAAACGACTTGTGCGCTTGCGAGTAATTTAAAACTCACAACAGTAACTAACTTATTAGTAGGGTTCAGTTGAAGCCCTAATTATGTTTTTCCATATATGAATATTTTTTCCTTTGCGATAACTGTGTTATGATTTTTTACTTGATTAATGCATGTTTTATTGAATTCCTCATATGTGTTTGCTTAATCAACATATTCATGTGATATGGATTAGTTAGTTAGATCAATTTGGATGACTGAGTCCTGGGTTTGACAATAGTAACAAAAGAAATCCACATCGGATTCTTGGATTAATCAACATGGAAAACTAGGAGTGTATAACATGCCCTAGGTCTTGTGTGTTTGTCGATTTTCACAGATAATATGCTCTCCTAAAGAACAACTTAGTATACACCATACTAAATCCTTTAAGAAAGAAAAGAGTTAGAGTCTACACCATGCCTAACTCGTTGCTTAGGAAAATCAATAGCTTAAGGAGTATACATCATGCCCTTAGGTTGACAACATTAGGTATTCATAATATGACTTAAGCATTGGCACATTGTTTTATTGGGAAGATATGATTAGTGGTGGATATCAAAGCCCTACACTATTATCAATTCAAACTCAATACTTATTTCTATTGTTTTTTATTACGAATTTAATTTTAAATCGAACTTTACCAATCCCTATGGAGATGATCTTGCATTTTGCACACTATACTACTAAGTTGACCTTGTGCATTTGCAAGAAAAACTGTTCAATTATTTGCTTATTAATTTAGGTAGATTTTTGCACAACAGGAGTAACCATCCGAAGTTTAGCTGGAGGCCCGACTCAAACCAACCCACACACACACTTGCATAACCACCTGTGTCATTGTTGTGACGATTATCTATTTATATAAATATGCAAATAACCATTCTAGTTTTACTTGCAAGTGCACAAGGTCTGTGGTAGCATAGTGTGCAAGTGCGAAATCATTTCCACAGGGATTGGTGAATTTTGTTTTAGAATTAGTTTCTTCAAGTTAAAAAGAGAAATAGCAATTTGATTGTGAGTAAATAACAATAATGAGATCATAGGGCTACGATATCCACCACTAATTATACTTTCCCACTAACTAAGGTTTCAGTGCTCTAGCCTTATCATGAATATCTAATGGTTGCCAACCTAAGGGCTTGGTCCACACCTTAGGCTTGATCTCCCTATACAACGAGTTAGGCATGGTGTATACGCTAACTCTTTTCTCTCTTAAGGGATTCTTCATGGGTGTATACTGAGTTGTTCCTTAAGAGAGCATGAGGTCTGTGGAGATCGGCAACCACATGGGACCTAGGGCTTGGTCTGCTCCCGGTTTTCCTTGTTGATTAACCTGGGAATCCGGTGTGGATATCCCTTGTTACTAATGTCGAACCCAGGACTCGGTCATCCAAATTGGTTCGACTAACTTATCCATACCACACGCATACATTGATCAGGCACATACATATGAGGAATGTAAATATAAACAATTATTAATCAAGTTAAATATTCTAACAAGGCTATAGCAAAGATAATCAATGAATGAATATATGGTAAAGCATAACCAGGGCTTCAATCGAGCCCTATAAGAGTTTAGTTACACATACTAAGTAAAGTAAACATGCTAAACATAATTAAATAAAAATAGAAAACTAAAACTGAAGAAGACTCAGGAGACGAGTCGTCAATTCCTCTCCTAAGCTCTCTACTTCGAATCTAGAACAAAAGGTGTGGGTTGTGTGTTTTACAGGGCTATTTATAGGGTCCTTATGGTATCCTGAAACCCTAATTCCTTTTTGGAGTCGGAAGACTTCTTTCCAATTCTAGCTCTGCCGCCTCTGGAGTGATTGCGCTCGAGCGTATGCGGTATGCGCTCGAGCCTTCTTCAAGTGCGCTCGTGCTCTTGTGCCCTCGATCTCAAGGGAGGTGCGCTCGAGCGCACCTTGCTGGATGGCATAACTTGATTTTTGCTCCTAAAAGCTCCAAATTATTACCTTTTTGTCCAAGTTTTGTGAAAAACACATAAAACACGAAAATGAAGTAAAATCCATAGAAATAGATAAATAAGGAACTTACCAAATGTAAATTAAGGGGCTTAAATATGACTATTTAAGCACTTATCAGTCATACCCTACAACCTCATATAATGTGCAACCTAATAAAATCCCTTTAGAGGAAAAATTAAACGCATTTATGGAGTCACAAGGTAAAATTATTCAGAGATTGGAAACTGCTGTAACACAGGTAATAGAAGAGAATAAGGAAATTAAAAGTTAAATAACTAAACTAACAAGTTCTCTCGCAGTGCAAGAGCGAGGAAAATTCCTATCTCAGCCTTAGTCAAATCCAAAGGGGCAACATATGGCACGAACCTCCACTTCAGATTCATAAAATATCACAAAGGTCAATGTCATAACTACTCGGAGTGTTAAGGTGTTAGATGGACCAAGTCGAATGATGACCACGAGCACCTCTTCGAGCCCCGAGAAGAACGCCCCCAAGAACGAGCCAAATGAAAAAAAATTAGGTTCAAGTCCCTTTTCCCCAAGCACTCTGACCAAAAGAAAAAAAATATGAAAATACAAGGTGAGATCCTAGAACATTTGAAACAAGTTAAGATTAACTTGCCTTTGCTTCATGTGATTAAACAGGTACCAACCTATGTAAAGGCGATCAAGGATCTATGCACCATAAAAAGAAAGCATCAAGTCAAGAAGACTACGTTCTTGACTAAGTAAGTGAGTGTGGTGATTGAGCAAAAGACACCGCTCAACTATAAAGACCCAGGATGTCCCACGATCACTTGT
Source organism: Bretschneidera sinensis (assembly GCA_023935145.1). Lineage (NCBI taxonomy): Eukaryota > Viridiplantae > Streptophyta > Magnoliopsida > Brassicales > Akaniaceae > Bretschneidera > Bretschneidera sinensis. Next base: position 51,142,285 of record CM043702.1, read on the forward strand.
CAAATTGGGACTCATGAGGTCAATCAAGCTTTATTGAATTTAGTAGCCAGTGTGAACCTAATGCTTTACACTGTCTACTTGCAATTGGGTCTAGGAGAAACCAAACCCACATCTGTGGTACTACAATTGGCCAACCGGTCGATTAAGTAACCAAGGGGGATAGTCGAAGATGTACTGATATAGATAGATAAGTTCTACTATCCTGTTGATTTTCTCATTCTGGATACTCATTCTGTGATTGATATGGAGTCTAAAGTTCCAATAATTTGAGGAAGACCTTTCCTGTCCACCTCTGACGCTCTTATTAATTGTAGGAACAGTCTAATGAAGCTGTCTTTTGGGAATATAACTCTAGAGGTCAACATTTTCAACATCGAAAGACAACCATATGATGATGATGATTGTTATCATACTTATATGATAGACACACTGATCCTAGAAGAGGCTCACTTGAGCAAAATTCAAAATCTTTAGAGTATCTCCTTGGTGTTTCTGATTCTGAGAGTTCACTTTATCTTGATGATGTTTTTGATGTTTCTACTGTTTCAGGGTCAAAGGATAAAGGAGAACGAAAATGGCAACCAAACTTCAAGGAGTTACCAAGAGATGGAGAGAGACCTAAGCCATCTGCTGAGGAGACCCTAAAGGTTGGCTTAGCGACGCTACCTGAGGGACTCAAACATGCATTCATAGGACCAGGTGATACCTTTCTTGTTATTATTTCCTCTGTACTTAGTGATTCACAAGAAAAGAAATTGATTGACATGTTAAGTTAACACAAAGCTGGATTAGGATGGATAATTGCTGACATTAAAGGTATTAGCCCCTTGATATATTCCCATAGGATCCATTTAGAGGAAGGAGCTAACCCCCGCAGAGACCCCCAGAGACGATTTAAACCCACTATGAAAGAAGTCATGAAAAAAGAAGTTTTAAAGTTATTAGATGCGGGTATCATTTAACCCATCTCTAATAGTAAATGGGTTAGCCCAACTTACGTAGTACCTAAAAAGTTTGGGGTACCTGTGGTAACCAACTAGGATGGGATGCCTGTTCCTACCATGCAGCCCTTAAGTACTTTCTTTCAAAGAAGGATGCTAAAGCAAGATTGATTAGGTGGATTTTACTCTTGCAGGAATTTGATTTAACAATTAAGGATAAGAAGGGGGTAGAGAATATGGTGGCAGATCACTTGTCTCGCCTGGACTTCAATGAGTCTGCTGATGGGCCACCCATCTGAGAAAACTTCTCCGATGAACATCTGTTAACCCTAAGCCAAGTACCATGGTATGCGCACATTGTAAATTACTTGGTTTCTGACGAAATGCCATCCACATGGAGCGCACAAGATAATCACAAATTTTTGGTCGAGGTAAGAAATTTCTATTGGGATGACCCTTATCTTTATAAGTATTGCCCTGACCAAATTATGAGGTAGTGCATCCCTGCGGTTGAGATTGATAGTGTCTTATTTTGTAATAGTTCAGCCTGTAGCGGTTACTTTTTTATGAAAAAGACTGCCGCAAAAATTCTACAGTCTGGATTATATTGGCTTTCTCTGTTAAAAGACACTAACAATTTTTGTCGCTCTTGTGATAGATACCAAAAGCTTGGTGCTCTGTCTCGAAGGCATATGATGCCCCTTAACCCGATTCTTCTCATTGAAATATATGATTGTTGGGGGATCAATTTTATGGGACCCTTTCCACATTCCTTTGGGTAGAGGCTATGGTGTGCCGAAACAACGACAACAAAACTGTTGTCAAATTTCTTAAGGAAAACATTTTCTCCAAATTTGGCATGCCTCAGGCTATGATTAATGATCAAGGCACTCATTTTTGTAACCATTCTTTTGAGGCTTTGATGGGCAGGTATGGAGTGCACCACAAGGTCGCTAACACCTACCACCCACAAACGAATGGCCAGGCTGAATTGGTTAATCGAAAGGTGAAGCAAATATTAGAGAAGACAGTGAACCCGAATAGAAAGGATTGGTCTTTGCGCCTTCCCGACGCTCTTTGGGCTTACCGTACTGCTTACAAGACCAACCTTGGGATGTCTCCGTACCGGCTTGTCTATGGAAAAGCTTTCCATCTACCGGTTGAGTTAGAACATCGTGCTTTTTGGGTTGTAAAGAGCATTAATTTTGATCTTAATGATGTAGGAATTCATAGGAAGCTTCAGTTGGCTGTGATTGAAGAGTTTCAAAATGATGCCTACGATAACTCAAGAATCTACAAGCAAAGATGAAGGCGACTCATGACAATCAAATTCTGAGGAAGTATTTCGAGCCCAATCAATGAGTCCACCTCTATGACTCGAGGCTTCACCTTTATCCTGGCAAGATAAAATCGAGATGGACCGGCCCATTCATGGTTAAGCAAGTCTTTCTCAATTGTTCGGTTGAGATAGAAGATCCAAAAGATGGGAGAGTATTTCAAGTGAACGGCAATGTCTGAAGCACTATGTGGAGTAAGTAGAGGAACCAGAGGAGATCTCTCTAGTTGCCTCTGTCTACTTTTATTGATATTCGGTACTTCTATCTATATTGTATTTTACTGCTTTCTAGTTTAGTTTCTTTTGTTTTGCTTTGTTCACTTTTATGTTTGTTCTGTGTGATGTAGGTTTACCTACGCTACGTTATTGGAGTTCCTCTCTCCATTGGGATAATTTTCTTATCTTTTGATGACTGTGAGGACACTGTCACATTCTGGTTGGGGGTGGCAGCATATGCATGCTTGTTACATATTGTTTTGTGTGAAACTACCATGGCATGTTTGTGAGATTTCGCGATTTTGTGAACTGTTGATGCATGATTACAAATCTGTTTTCATCAAGGTCCAATGACACTATCTTGATTAACACTGATTATTTTCTGGAAACTCATTTTTGTGCACATACTAAGCTTTGTGGATTGTTTAGAGAGTGATGCATATGATCTTTGGTTTTTAACCATGTTTGAAGCACATTTATTTTTATTGAGTGGAGAGTCTGAGAAAACTAACACTATGAACTTTTTTCGCCTACTTGAAATGGTTTTATTGCTATTTGAGATGATACCTTACATGTGGAGAAATGATTTGGTTAGTCGTCGAAACCTTCGAATCTATCATTGACATTTGCATGGAGTTTTGATTGTCGAAAATATTTTGGGAATGATTCTTCTTCCATTAGTTTATTTATTTATATTGTAATTCTCTAAAAGAAAAAGAAAAAAAAAGAGAAGAAAAAAAATTATTCTTCTATCAGCTTATTTATTTATATTGTAATTCTCTAAAAGAAAAAGAAAAAAAAGGAGAGAGAAGAAAAAGAAGAAGAAGAAGAAGAAGATATCAATTTTTGTTTACTTCAGTTTTCAGTTTGTATTCGAAAGAAGGAAGATTCAACAATTTAAGGAAGATAAGTTGTGGCACCACACTGAGAAGAAATGAGCTTCAACACCAAGGCTTATTGATTAACCATTGAAATTTTGAGGCATTATATTGATAAGTCGGATAAAGTGTTCTGAATTGTGTGATTAGCCTATCTTGTTATCGATTCTTATTCACTTGCTTGTCCTAAATTGCTTGACCCTTTCACTGAGTGTTTTTATCTGCTTTCCAACTCCATGAGTAAATACCTTGCCTCTTTAAATTGATAAACACTTTACCTGTGAGGATAAAGGAGTTGAGGCTTCTTCCTTGATTGAATACAAAGTTTTATGCATCATTGGTTTGTGGTAAGAAGGTTTAGGCTTAGTGCACACACTCACAGTTTCTCAGAAGACATGATTTGAAAATCTCGTTAGCATTAGTGAGCTTTAGCCAACGTTTGTTTGAATGCTAGATAGTTCTGCAAAATTCTCAGATAAACAACATTCATGCTATGTTACTTTTCATGCATTGCTGTTTCTCTTGCATCACTAGTTATTAGCAATGAGCTGGTTGGGGGTTGTGATTAGGGCATGAAAATGCACTTCAGATAAAGTTAATTATATGCATGTATTGAGATTATTTTTTATTATTCATTGAATTTCTTGACAAGTGTGATCCTTTGGAGAATTCTGTGTTTTAGTGTGTTTTGCTGATTTAAAAAAACAACGAAGCCTTAAACCAAAAAATATGTAAAATATGTTCGAAAGAATCCACAACATCCGGACCAGTTCAGAGCAGGGAAACCGGGTCTCTCTCCATCTCTTGGTAACTCCTTGAAGTTTGGTTGCCATCTGCTGAGGAGACCCCAAAGGTTGGCTTAGCGACGCTACCTGAGGGACTCAAACATGCATTCATAGGACCAGGTGATACCTTTCTTGTTATTATTTCCTCTGTACTTAGTGATTCACAAGAAAAGAAATTGATTGACATGTTAAGTGAACACAAAGCTGGATTAGGATGGATAATTGCTGACATTAAAGGTATTAGCCCCTTGATATATTCCCAGAGGATCCATTTAGAGGAAGGAGCTAACCCCCGCAGAGACCCCCAGAGACGACTTAAACCCACTATGAAAGAAGTCATGAAAAAGGAAGTTCTAAAGTTATTAGATGCGGGTATCATTTAACCCATCTCTAATAGTAAATGGGTTAGCCCAACTTACGTAGTACCTAAAAAGTTTGGGGTACCTGTGGTAACCAACTAGGATGGGATGCCTGTTCCTACCAAAGTAGTGACATGGTGGCACATGTGCATAGACTATAGAAAACTTAATTCTGCCACCCTCAAGGATCACTTCCCACTTCCATTTTTAGACCAAATCTTAGAACGTGTAGCTGGCCATCTCATTCCAGTTGCTTTCTAGATGGCTACTAAGGATATTATCAGTTAAAGACTGCATTAGAAGATCAGGATAAAACTATGTTCACATGCCTATTTGGTACTTATCCATTCCGGCGTATGCCTTTTGGACTGTGTAATGTGCCTTCTACATTTCAAAGATGCATGATGCGTATATTTAGCGATATGGTCGAAGTCTTTATGGATGATTTAACTGTGTTTGGCAATTCTTTTGATCCATGCCTACTCCATTTACAAGCTGTTTTGAGTAGATGTGAAGAAATAATGGTCTAGTTCTTAATTGGGAAAAATGTCATTTCAGGTTCCTTCTAGACTAGTTTTAGGGCACATAATTTCTGAAAAAGGGATTGAAGTGGATAAATCAAAAATAGAATTGATCTCTAAATTGCCCACACCCAAAACTGTTAAGGATGTTAGATCCTTTCTTGGGCATGCCAATTTTTACAGGAGGTTTATGCAGAGTTTCTTTGCTATATCTAGACCATTTTGTAACCTTCTAGCTAAGGAAGCCATGTTCAATTGGACACAAGAGTGTGAGGACGCTTTCCGAACACTCATTGATAGGTTTACGTCTGCCCCCATTATACAATCACCATATTGGAATTTATCGTTTGAGATTATGTGTGATGCAAGTAATTATGTGGTGGGGGCAGTTTTGGGATAACGAAGGGAGTGGAAGCCCTTCGTTGTATACTACGTTATTAGAACTCTTAATAATGCACAAATGAATTATTCCACTACTGAAAAAGAATTGTTAGCAGTAGTCTTGGCCCTAGATAAATTCTGTGCTTATCTGATTGGTACACCTATCATTGTTTTTATTGACCATGCAGCCCTTAAGTATTTTCTTTCAAAGAAGGATGCTAAAGCAAGATTGATTAGGTGGATTTTACTCTTGCAGGAATTTGATTTAACAATTAAGGATAAGAAGGGGGTAGAGAATATGGTGGCAGATCACTTGTCTCGCATGGACTTCAATGAGTCTGCTGATGGGCCACCCATCTGAGACAACTTCTCCGATGAACATCTGTTAACCGTAAGCCAAGTACCATGGTATGCGCACAGTGTAAATTACTTGGTTTATGACGAAATGCCATCCACATGGAGCGCGCAAGATAATCACAAATTTTTGGTCGAGGTAAGAAATTTCTATTGGGATGACCCTTATCTTTATAAGTATTGCCCTGACCAAATTATGAGGTAGTGCATCCCTGCGGTTGAGATTGATAGTGTCTTATTTTGTAATAGTTTAGCCTGTAGCGGTTACTTTTTTATGAAAAAGACTGCCGCAAAAATTCTACAGTCTGGATTATATTGGCTTTCTCTGTTTAAAGACACTAACAATTTTTGTCGCTCTTGTGATAGATACCAAAAGCTTGGTGCTCTGTCTCGAAGGCATATGATGCCCCTTAACCCGATTCTTCTCATTGAAATATATGATTGTTGGGGGATCAATTTTATGGGACCCTTTCCACCTTCCTTTGGGTAGAGGCTATGGTGTGCCGAAACAACGACAACAAAACTGTTGTCAAATTTCTTTAGGAAAACATTTTCTCCAAATTTGGCATGCCTCAGGCTATGATTAGTGATCAAGGCACTCATTTTTGTAACCATTCTTTTGAGGCTTTGATGGGCAGGTATGGAGTGCACCACAAGGTCGCTAACACCTACCACCCACAAACGAATGGCCAGGCTGAATTGGTTAATCGAAAGGTGAAGCAAATATTAGAGAAGACAGTGAACCCGAATAGAAAGGATTGGTCTTTGCGCCTTCCCGACGCTCTTTGGGCTTACCGTACTGCTTACAAGACCAACCTCGGGATGTCTCCGTACCGGCTTGTCTATGGAAAAGCTTTCCATCTACCGGTTGAGTTAGAACATCGTGCTTTTTGGGTTGTAAAGAGCATTAATTTTGATCTTAATGATGTAGGAATTCATAGGAAGCTTCAATTGGCTGTGATTGAAGAGTTTCAAAATGATGCCTACGATAACTCAAGAATCTACAAGCAAAGATGAAGGCGACTCATGACAATCAAATTCTGAGGAAGTATTTCGAGCCCAATCAATGAGTCCACCTCTATGACTCGAGGCTTCACCTTCATCCTGGCAAGATAAAATCGAGATGGACCGGCCCATTCATGGTTAAGCAAGTCTTTCTCAATTGTTCGGTTGAGATAGAAGATCCAAAAGATGGGAGAGTATTTCAAGTGAACGGCAATGTCTGAAGCACTATGTGGAGTAAGTAGAGGAACCAGAGGAGATCTCTCTAGTTGCCTCTGTCTACTTTGATTGATATTCGGTGCTTCTATCTATATTGTATTTTACTGCTTTCTAGTTTAGTTTCTTTTGTTTTGCTTTGTTCGCTTTTATGTTTGTTCTGTGTGATGTAGGTTTACCTACGCTACGTTATTGGAGTTCCTCTCTCCATTGGGATAATTTTCTTATCTTTTGATGACTGTGAGGACACTGTCACATTCTGGTTGGGGGTGGCAGCATATGCATTCTTGTTATATATTGTTTTGTGTGAAACTATCATGGCATGTTTGTGAGATTTCGCGATTTTGTGAACTGTTAATGCATGATTACAACTCTGTTTTCGTCAAGGTCCAATGACACTATCTTGATTAACAATGATTATTTTCTGGAAACTCATTTTTGTGCACATACTAAGCTTTGTGGATTGTTTAGAGAGTGATGCATATGATCTTTGGTTTTTAACCATGTTTGAAGCACATTTATTTTTATTGAGTGGAGAGTCTGAGAAAACTAGCACTATGAACTTTTTTCGCCTATTTGAAATGGTTTTATTGCTATTTGAGATGATACCTTACATGTGGAGAAATGATTTGGTTAGTCGTCGAAACCTTCGAATCTATCATTGACATTTGCATGGAGTTTTGATTGTCGAAAATATTTTGGGAATGATTCTTCTTCCATCAGTTTATTTATTTATATTGTAATTCTCTAAAAGAAAAAGAAAAAAAAAGAGAAGAAAAAAAATTATTCTTCTATCAGCTTATTTATTTATATTGTAATTCTCTAAAAGAAAAAGAAAAAAAAGGAGAGAGAAGAAAAAGAAGAAGAAGAAGAAGAAGATATCAATTTTTGTTTACTTCAGTTTTCAGTTTGTATTCGAAAGAAGGAAGATTCAACAATTTAAGGAAGATAAGTTGTGGCACCACACTGAGAAGAAAGGAGCTTCAACACCAAGGCTTATTGATTAACCATTGAAATTTTGAGGCATTATATTGATAAGTCGGATAAAGTGTTCTGAATTGTGTGATTAGCCTATCTTGTTGTCGATTCTTATTCACTTGCTTGTCCTAAATTGCTTGACCCTTTCACTGAGTGTTTTTATCTGCTTTCCAACTCCATGAGTAAATACCTTGCCTCTTTAAATTGATAAACACTTTACCTGTGAGGATAAAGGAGTTGAGGCTTCTTCCTTGATTGAATACAAAGTTTTATGCATCATTGGTTTGTGGTAAGAAGGTTTAGGCTTAGTGCACACACTCACAGTTTCTCAGAAGACATGATTTGAAAATCTCGTTAGCATTAGTGAGCTTTAGCCAACGTTTGTTTGAATGCTAGATAGTTCTGCAAAATTCTCAGATAAACAACATTCATGCTATGTTACTTTTCATGCATTGCTGTTTCTCTTGCATCACTAGTTATTAGCAATGAGCTGGTTGGGGGTTGTGATTAGGGCATGAAAATGCACTTCAGATAAAGTTAATTATATGCATGTATTGAGATTATTTTTTATTATTCATTGAATTTCTTGACAAGTGTGATCCTTTGGAGAATTCTGTGTTTTAGTGTGTTTTGCTGATTTAAAAAAACAAAGAAGCCTTAAACAAAAAAATATGTAAAATATGTTCGAAAGAATCCACAACATCCAGACCAGTTCAGAGCAGGGAAACCGGAGTGCAATAAAACCTATCATTTCTAGACTATTAAAGATAAATTGAGCATTTTGCTAACTCATATTGTCACTAGCAAAGGGTGAAAATGAGTTTCACTAAATTGCCAGAATTGCCCGTACAAATCAATCATTTTTGCGGATTAAACTATATTGATTTAGGAGGAATCAAGAGATGAGCCATATATACTTGGAAAGATTCGGATGTCTATTTTTTGAAGAATTTAACAGCTCGTAAGTATGATTTTTCTAGAGAAAGTTATGACAGTTTTAGTACACAAAGATCAGGCTATACGTGATTTCAGCGTGACAGAAGTGAAAGAGCTATTAAATTTCGATTTTTTTGGTGTTTGCACGGCCTGGACAGCAGCGCAACCAGACCAGTTCTGGACAACAGAAATTGAGCATGGACAACAGCAAATGCACGGCCTGGACAGCAGCAAAACTGGGCCTGGACAGCAGCAGAAGCACACGGCTTGAACAGAAACCCTAGGGTAATTTTTTGTCTACAAAGTCATGTCCATACAGCTATATATAGGATTTTAGACTCAAAGAATAAGGGGTTGAAGAGATACACACTAAATTTCTAAAGATTTGTTGTGATTATGTATTATCGACTAAGCTAAGTTTCAACCAAGGCGAAGAGATGAACTCCTAGACATAGTGGGTTTGGCTTATATTTAATTCAGTATTTGTGTTTTTAACATTAAATAATTATTTTGAGCTGTTCCCTTTATTTAATATTGAAGTTGATATTTTTATGTGACAGACTATTATATTTTCTTCTCCCATAGATTTTAACTCCGGTGATTGTTGTTTTTTTTCTCCATATAAGTTCAGTCATGCTTCTCTTATGTGTGGAATTTAGGATGCAATTGATTTCGGTATATTAATTATATATATTGGTCCTTTACTTAGTTATTGTCTCTAGATATATCGTCGATTTAGGATATCATAAATGATTGACTGTTGCATTACTTGTAAAAACAAGAGGGGGATTTCTCATAATAATTTACAAAAAAATATTTTTGGTGTTTTCACTATTATTTTCCAATTACGTATTTGAGATGTGAAATACGTAGTTGAGTTATAATTACTGAATTGATACAAGTTGAAGCTGTGAAATTTAGGAGGGATTCTTGGACCCTTGTGTTACTCATTATTGATTTTCTTTCACTTAATTCAATTGTATCATTTAATTCTCAACATTTTCTTAATATAAATTTTTAATTTTGTTTCCATTATTTTTTGCTTGAGACTTTGATTGTAGAATGTTCTCTTCGTGGGATCGACACCCCATTCTATACTGCTGCTACTGCATAGTATTGTTTGGGCATAATTCAGTCCACCTCAGGATCTTGGAAGAGAGGATATACAGCTCCTATATAAAGGAATTCAAGGCCTCATAAATGCATACATAGAGACACAACTGCAAACACTTTAGCTCTCTCTCTCACCCAGTTCGGTATTTCTTTAAGCACTTCCTTTTACTTCAACTCAATACACTTACTAACTTAATCATTGTAGGGTCCTTCCTAGAGAACCAAATTCTATGTGGCTATCCTTGTAAGGGTTCGTGTTCCAAGTTGACGAGGAATGAGGCCAACATCAAGCTTCCATCTTCCCCAAAATAAGACCAGTTTACCAAAAACACCCTTCAATGTTTTTTGGCATCAACACATGTATTTGTACTTTTGTAGGAGCATATTATCCTTCTAAAAATTAAGGGGGAAAATATCTGTTCCTAGTTAAACTATATATGTCACTAGCTGTGAGAATAACTTCATTTATGAAAATGGTTTGTGTAATTTTAACTGTAAGAATGGCTTGGAATATATCTACTATCTAGAGCTTGAATATATGAAATCAATAAGTACTGGACAAAATATTTTTCTAACTATGATTTCTTGAAAGCTTGTCCCCATTCAAACCTTTCCTATTTCTGGAAACACCTTTTTAAGCTTCTTCCCACTTTCAATCCCTGCTCAGATGGTCTATTGGAGATGGGTAAGTCAGTAAGTTTTTGGTTTGCTCATTGGTGCTCCTCATCCCCTTTAGCAGATATATTTTCAGCTGAAATTCCTCTCGATCCATTCACTTAATATTAAAGAATCAAACTGTAGCTACATTATTTCAAAAAAAAATATTTGAACTTCTCCTGCTTGTTTTCTAATGCTCAAGCCAGGATTAGTTGGCACACTTATTTTCCACATGTTTAGCTTTTTCTCCTCTATTTCTCTTTTATCATGCTATTATTAATTGCTCTGCATTATGTTTACATTTCTTTACATCTTCATGCATGTAAGTGTAATTCCCATATGTTTTAGGCTTTGTTGTGGTATAACGTAATACTTTTAATCTGTCCCTTATTGTTGAAGTATTCATGTGTGAAGCAAAGGAAAAAGAAGCAAGAAATAAGAAGAATAAAGAAGAGATGCCGAAAAATAATCCCACATTGAATATATAGAAATAAAGAGAAAGAATGGCTTATATTTATGGATTATGCCAAAAACTCGTGAGCTTAAACTTTTGATTCAAGCTGGTGTCCACTCATATATATCAAGCCACACGTGAGGTCTCCACCATGCACCAACACCATTTAGCCCTTCTAAAGGCAAACTTGGTCGTTCTATCATTGGCGTGGTTTATCGTAATATAAATTTTAATTATGACAGTGTTTAGCTAGTTTTTCCAAGTTTGTTCGCATTACCTCTAATATTGTTGCATAAATGTGGGCTATATATGATGCCTTTCTTTTCCTTAACATCTTGGTATCATTCATATTATGACCACTGCCTATCGACCTGCTGTAGATTCTCCCAGGTGGTTCTACTTTTTTGTTTCTAGGGAAGGTAACAAGTTTGTGTGCTGATCACATAGTGACTATGGTAGCAACTACATAATCATCTATGGGTTTTGAAGCTCCTGCTTTCATCAAGAGTTTTGTCTGCAGCTATATTTCAGAAAATTTTGTTATAAACTTTATATGTAACTGCTCTGGATTTACATTTTAATATATAATATATTATAATATAATTCTTCCCTCTTTTGAAAAGTGAGAATTCTTTTGTTATATGAACTTCTTTAGGATAAACCAATGTATTTATACGAATGAGATCATTACCAAATTCTTTTAAAAATAGATCATATCAAATAGTGTTAGCAAAATTCTTCACAAAACCATATCCTTATCTCATGAAAAGAAAGATTTCATTAAAGGATGGAAAGGTCATTGAGGAAAAAAGAAGTTACAGAAAGCAAACTCTCCATGATCCAAATGCACATATCAGAAATGGACCTAGTCAATCTAGCCAACTGATCATGTGTTTGCTTGGATGACAATTTTGTAAAATTCCTTTTGGTAAACTGGAGTTACTTCTCTATTTTGAAAAAAAAAAGACCTTTATATATATGCTACATAATTTTCCTTGGGACAAAATATCGTAATTTCTATATTGATTTCTCTTTATATCCAAAAACATAATGACAAACATGTAAATTAACATAAAAGCTAAATTAAAAAACGAAGCTTGATTGGCCATTTATTAATCAATTCATGGTTCACACAATAATTGACCTCGTAGGACTAATAATTATACCATACAATCCAACTCCTATTTACAGAACCTCATGGCTACAATAGATGCTTGTGATTTTTGAGATGATATTTACGTGCATTAATAAGATTTAATTATAGATCATTGTTTAGTCCCCTATTGAACCTTGACCTCACAACCGCCTATTGATAAGCCATTCTCACCAAAGTTTGATGAGCCACATTCATTAAAGTAGGAAGAAGCTTCTTCTCAAGAAGTCTCTGTACGTTACTGATTATCAGCATTACTAGTAACCTTCTTCTCTAGAAATCCTTTAGGGGTAACTTCTTGGGAAGAATAGCATTCGTCGTGCTTCCTCTTAGGGTGACCGAGCCCTTAAATGCCAAACATTGTCTTCCAAGATGTGAACTTGCACTCGGGCCAAGTTACTTCACCACTACAGACATCAAGTTCCCCAGCTTTTCATTTGAAGATACCGATCTGCCAAAAACAATGTCCAAAGTGCCACTAGGAGTTGGTTTCACATTACAGGAGCTACCAAAAGTTACATGAAGAAGCTGTGTTTTCATGCTACAGGAGCTACCAAAATGAGTTTTGTTGCATATACTTACAACACAAAATTGAGAAATTTCACATTAAGAAGATACCAAAATGTCACTATGTGATCTGGTTTTTGAATTTTAATCTCCTGATTAACATAAATGAAGCACTTGTTTTACATTACAATTGACACAAAAAGATTACATAAATTGAAAATTTTCTACTATGCTTCTACATCAACTGTGTTTAGTATTTTTATTTTTATTTTCTTGTCATCCCTAAGTTTCTGTATCAGTGGCTCCTCAATGATTTTATGTAAAAGTTGAAGTCAAATGTCATCACACTCAAAATCATGTGAAAAGGTAAGTACTAGAATTGAAGATGCAGAAAGATCTAGCATTCAAGAGGCATTGAGGAAACTCTGATTTATCAAACCAACAACCTAGATTTTCTTATGAAACTAAACAAACCAGATTTGCCTAAACATCAAGTTGAAATGCCAAAAAAACAACTGGTTTTAACCATGCCAGCTTTGTCTTTAATTAGTCTTACATGGTCTTAACAAGAGTTTTTATCCTTTATGAATATATTAGCTAAAATAATTATGGTAATTAATTAGTATATGTTACAATTTGAAGACTGAAAGAATTTGTTAACAAACCAACTTTCTATATTATTCATATAACCATCTCCTGAAAGTGCCTTTACTGATATGTGTTAATACACAACTATCTTTATCTTAAATTTACACCTTTAAGTTCCAGTATGACAGATAAAAGCATGTTGGCCATTTCACAATTTTCATTAAATCCATAATAATAATAATAATAATAATAATAATAATAATACGTAAATGAGCTACCATAAAAAATTTGAAAGGAAGAAATAACAATCTTGCTAATTCATGTTAAATCTAGGATTAGCTCACAAAATAAATTCAAAGAAAACAGAACATCCAATTGGCCAACACAGGCTTTATCAACTAGTGACATGATCAGATCAGAAACAAAAGACAATAAGTACTTTATTCAGATCAATAGAAGTGTCATTGAACAAACAATCATGGCACCTAAATAAGACCATTAAGTTGGGAAATTGAGATAGGAAGTCAATCAAAAGTACTTTATTCACATAAGAAGCTACTAATACGTAGATGATTGTGGGTTCCAAGAATAGTTTGAGGATTCCTACGTAATTCATACTAACAATTCAACAATAAAAATATAGTAAATGATGAAGCAACCAATCAATATGATATAAGAGAATTTAGGTGTTGGGTAAGAAGGTTGAGGCATGTAAACATTATTTAGATATACCTACATAGGATATAAGTAAGTGAACACACTCAGTTGCTTGAATAACTTACTACAAAGAGAACTAAATGTCAAATTATTCTTACTGGTGGGGTGCGGAAATCCTAAACAAGAAGATGAGGTAACAAGCGTTTGAGAAAACATCGAGGGAACAACAAGTGGAGGAGTTGCAAGTGATGGTTCTCTTTATTTAGGTGGCAACCAAGATTTTTCGCTCGTTTTTTTGCTTCTACTTGTTTCTCCTTACCTACAACCATAAATATGGTGTGAAAATGATGGGAATTAAACATGAAAAATTTTAACAACACTAGAGCTCATTTACATAATGATCATGGAAAAAAAATGAAATAGTTGTCACTTTCTGATGGATTTTTCTTCGATTTTGCTTTGTCATAGTGTCATTGTATCCTTGTATTTACATTAGTATGTTTATTTTTGTTAATTTAACTTTACTGGTACATTCAAAAGCAACCTCTTACTTGATCTAGATTTCTTGTACAGTTTGACAAGATTGGATCTAGTTAAATTGGTTCTTGTTGATTCAACAGTAGAATAGGTGCATGGCCTTATTGTTGGTTTCTAGTTGAGTCTTTTTAGTTATGGTGCATTCATCTGCATTCTTATCAATTTCAACATCACCAATCTTCTTAGTGTGTTTATACGGACATTTGACGATCACTTTCCAGTAGTTGGTGTCGATGCTCTTGATGACAACCATCCATCTCTTCTTCTAGAAAGAGTAATTTGATCCATCAAAGATTGGAGGGTTGAATCTGGCGAACTACTCAGTGTCAATAGAACCAGTGGCAATAAAAAAATTTATCTTTCAGGAACTCCTTGATTGTTAATCAAGTGGAATAGAGACTTGCAATGATACCAATTGTTAGGAAATACAAAAAGGGATGAATTGGTTCTACAAGAGAGTTAAACGTGATTAGTAATATCAAATCAAACTATTAAACCAGAAACTAAAATGTTAGCCAAAATAAAAGTGTAAGAGTAGAAGGAAAGTAAACACAGAGATTTATAGTGGTTGGGCAATGTGCGTACATCCACTTCTTCAATTGGCATTCTTGGTCTATTGAGTTCTACTATTCAATTACCATTACACTAGCTTGGGTTTATTGGTACCAGTCACACCTTACACTCTGCTTGACTTTATGGGTACCAAGTAACCATACACTACTTGAGTTTACGGGTACCAAGCAACTTTACACTGATTCATACTCAACTCACAATCTGACAGGTGACATTCATATTACTGAAACATTGTAAATATTAGGTCTAATTGTCCTCTTCCCTATCTCTTTGATTTAGCAACTCTTTTGATTCTCGTTTTAATAGTGTTTAGATGCGTTTTATGACTCTCATCACAACCCCCAACTAGCTTATTGCTAGTCCCTAGCAATTCAAGCGAAAGACATGAAATGAATTCTTTATTTAGAAATCAAAGCAAAATACAGCAATGCTGGCGTTAACCAAGAGTGATTCAAAAATCTTTGTCTCAAGAATCATGCATAACATACAGCATATAGAATCATTAAATATCACTTAAGTCCATGAATAATCCAAATGTCAACCTTAAAATCGTTATCGACTCTTAATATCCATCTTACCACAATACATTAGTCCGAACACCCGGATGATTTTATGCACAACATAGCATGAATACAAGTCTTGGCCTCTAAAAACATATTAATTGCGTGACATCAATCACAAATCAAGCTCCATAGGCTTACTTTTCAAATCACTCTCCACTATGTAGAAAAATCACACTACATCGGATCAATAGGTCTTTAATAAGCTTGTAACGTTAGGCTAGGGTAAAGGTCAACAAAGAACTGGAAAGTTTAAACAAATAAAAGAACTAAGTCTCTTAATTTAAACACGACCGCTTTAAGCACAAGATAACCTTACTTCAGCACCCAACTCTTTCAACCACTTTTCGAGCATTTCTCGCAATAAATCACCATTTTTTTTTTCTTTTCTTCCTTTTCCATAATTCATTTTTTTCTATTTATTTATTTTTATTATTTTGGCATAAGACCATTCACCTCCTCTTTCATTCTTTTCTTTTCTTTTCCATAACCCCCAACTTATCTCTTTTAATGTACTTGGGTTATGGTAGTAATATTTTCTCATATTTCCACCCTTACTCTTCTTAAGTGCTTCTCAATAAATGTGTATAACTAAGTTATTTTAAAAGAAAGGTAAGGATAAAATATTTTTATGCTCATAAAGGTGAGTAAATGGGCTATCAAAAGAAACAAGGCTCAAATTCCTTTTCAAGAAAAAGGCTCAAACAGGTGACTAGCGATAAATATAACAAGGGTAAGTTTAAAAAGGCTCAAATGGTCTAAAAATGGCCTACATCATATCCTAAGTAGTGTGCATTCTATGATTTTCACCTCAAGTGATTATCAAATAAATTCTAGAGCTTGTTGAAACCGCAAAAGTATTCACAAAACAATCACACATAAAACTTCTCCAAATGCTTTAGACTAATCATGCAATCTTACCACAAACCAGAGTCTCAAACCAAAGAAAGATTGACACTTAATTTATTCTCAAAGTGAAGCAAGATTTAACTTCTTCTAAATGCTATATGCTATCTCAATTAGGCTCATATCATCGACATATGAATTAACTCTAAGTCTAACACAAAACATGCTAAAAACAATAAAAAAGTAAAATGACACAAAGCAGTTCAATGAAAAACATGAAAAACGAGAAAATGTTTCCTCCACCCCCAACTTAAAGTAGGCATTGTCCTCAATGTGAAAGCAAAAGATAAAGAAACTTACTTTGTAGCCAAAAGTGTACAGAAGCTGAAAATTGTGCACCACCATTTGAATTGCTTCCTATATTTGTCCCTGAAAAATAAATATGAAAGTAAAACTGGAAAATAGCAAAACACTAATAATAAACAAGAAAAAGAGTTATGAAAAACAATAACAATAAAAATAAAAGGATATGCTATGGGATGCCTCCCATGAGTGCTAAGTTTTACGTCTTCAGCTAGACACTCTTATTCCCTCATAGACAAACATGAGTTGGATGCATCGGCAACTGCTTTACTGTTAAATTTGGTGCTTGTGTGCTTTGGAGAGATCTTAAAGATGTTATCAGTAACATCTGCAGATTCTGGCTCGATATATGCTCTTGTGAAGCCATGGGTGAGGGTGTACTCTAATGGATTAAGGTGCTGGACCTTTTCCATGAATGAATCAATCATATATACTTGGTAGTTTTCGTCCACATCATCTGATTTGTTCAGTGTTGGGATGCGTAACGACTTACCACTAAGTGTCTCAATGGCATTCACCTCCTTTTTATTCTGCTGCGCTTGGTGCTGACCATAGGAAGTGGACTGAGCTTGAGAAGGGAACTTACCTCGCTCAGTCACACTCAAGTAGCTCGTCAACTTGGACACTTGGCTCTTTATCTCTTTATGTTCTTCAACAACCTGCATAATTAAAGATTCAAGACTTTGATTAGTCTTACCCTGTGCCTCAATAAGAGCATGCAAATTGTCTTCTAAAGGACTCCTAAAAGATACAGGTGCATGATATGGTTCATGATATGGTGCAGGGGGTTGTGCAAGCTGTTGGTTTTCAGACTTCCAGCTGAAATTGGGGTGATTTCACCATCCCAGATTATAGGTATTAGAGAAGGGTGTAGAAGGCTTCGTGTACATGCCTAAGGCATTACATTGTTCTTCATACATCCCTCTCATCTCAACAAATGTGGGGCACTCTTGGGCGAGATGGTCTACCTCGCCATACACAAAACATGGTTCAAAATATTTTGCATGATTGACCACGTGTGTTGGCTTTAAGCTCTTAGTATTTAATACCTCTAGTTCTCTAGTGAGCATCTCGACCTTGGCCTTAAGGTTATCATCTTCCCTAAGATGGTAAATTCCACCACCATTTTGGTTCTCTATAGGTCGTGACCTATTTGTGCTCTCAGTAGCACTAGGTCCAGTCCAAGTGTAAGCTTTTTCAGCAAGCTCATTGAGGTACTCTATGGCCTCATCAGGATCTTTCTCTAAGAACCCACCATTACACATTATCTCTACAAATTGGCGTTCTCTATAGGTAAGGCCCTCATAGAAATAGCTCACTAAATGCCAATTCTTATACCCATGGTGAGGACACATACTTAACAACTCCTTAAATCTCTCCCAAGACTGATACAAAGTCTCGCTGTCCTTTTGTGCAAAGGTGGAGATTTGTCTTTTTAAAGCATTGGTCTTGTATTGAGGAAAGTATTTATTAAAGAAAATTTGAGTCATCTCAGTCCACGACCCAATAGATCGTGGTCTTAGTGAGTATAACCAACTCTTAGCTCTATCCTTCAAAGCGAAAGGAAAGAACTTAAGCCTCACAATGTCATCGGTTTCATCTTGACTATGAAAAGTCGCGACTACTTCCTCAAACTCTTTAATGTGCACATATGGGTTTTCATTATCTAAGCCATGAAAAGTAGGGAGTAATTGTATCATCCCTATTTTAAAATCTAGTTGGCGAGTATTGGCTGGAAACATGATGCATGATGGTGTGGCTGTGCATGTAGGGTGGAGGTAATCCTGAAGTGTCCTAGCAACATTCTCATTAGGATTATCGGCCATGTTAACAAAATCCTCTAAATTCTCGTGTGGAGGTGCACTATGGTTTGATCTAGGCGAGGTTTCACCAACGGAGATGGAAGGAGAGGGTAACTCTAATTTGGGTCCTCTAATGAATCTACCTCGCGAATCTCTCAGTCTAAGCATGCACCAATTAATTTAGAGGGGAAATAAAATAAATAAAACAAGAAAATAAAATAAATAAAACAGAATAATAAAAGAAAATTAGAAAATCAAAACAAAGGTAAAGGAACAATATTATCGTATTTATAAACTGATGAAAAGAAAAATATTTACAATTCTTCTACCGTCACACTCAAAGTTGACAAGCTTCCTTGTACTTCAGCGTGCGTTTCCCCGGCAACGGTGCCAAAATTTGATTACGCCCAAAGTATAACGCAGTTATTGTAGTACAGCTTTGGGATGTCAATTCCACTGGGAAACAAGTTAATTACAAAAGAAGGTGTAAACTTTAACACTAACGATAATGATCAGATGAAAGAATATGAGTTTTGATAATGAAATATTGTGTGAAAGAGTTGTGTAAATATAACGAAATATAAATAAGAAATAACAAGGTTCTAAGAATTCTCCTTAGGTTCGTTGCCTTGTTCCACTCTCGCTTCAATTGTTTTTATCTCGATTGCAAGTTTCACATCCCAAACAAGCAATCAAAAAATATTCAATCAAACACATTTATAAACTAACGTAATTGCAACAAATCACTCATTGATTTAGATTTAAGCACATATAACCGATCTTAAAGATTATCAAGAAACGACAACATATCACAATGACAATATCGCAGTAATGGACAATCAATAAGATAAATCTACCGGAATCAATCACATCCAAACAACATCAATGGAGGAGAAGGATACAATCACCGGATTTAGAGAATCTAAAAGAAGAAGAATATAAAGTGCAGCTATCACATGAACTCAAATCCTTCTTACTTAATCAAAGAGTAAATCATAGACAATGTTTTAACAATAAGTCCATACAAATGAATCAAGAACAGGAAGTAAGGAACAACAAAACCCTAGGGTTCATCCCTTTCCCTTCTTTGATGATTAGTTGGCCATGGAGCTCAAGGTGGATGAACAATCTGGATGCTCTCCCCTTGATTTACAGCCAAAGAATACTTGGAAGAATGCTAAAATTGGATCTCTCCTTCCTTGCTTAATGATGGTTGCACACTCCTTAAGCATGTATTTATAGATCACAAGTATTTAGGGGCATTTTGGTCCAAAAAATGTCATTGTGCAGCCTTAATTTGGTCTTGGAGTGAGTGGGCGCTGGAAAGTGAGGGGTGCAGCGCTGGAAAGTGAGGGTGCAGCGCTGGAAAGTGAGGGGCGTGGCGCTAGGTGGATGCTGTTCTGGAGGCCTGACCTGTATCTACTAAAACTGCCTTAACTTTCTCTAGAAAAATCCTTTTTATGAACCGTAAAATTCTCCAGAAAATAGACTTCCGGATCTTTCTAAGTATATATGGCTCATCTCCTGGTTCTTCCTGTATCAATACAGTTTAATCTACAAAGATAATTGATCTGCACAGGCAATTCTGACAATTTAGTGAAACTCCTTTCTTGGTTTCTCTTTATCTTGGCTCTTCCGCAACCATTATCTCACTCGAGTATTCATTGAAGCTTCATGTTTAAAATGATGATAGCTTTTCTATCTCTTTTTTAAGCTCAAAGTACATGAAACTGCACTGAAATAAGTCAACGATTCAAGAATAACACTTTAGAGTTATTAAGGTATAAAAGTGTAATTCCAACCTCGATCAGCCCTAAAATGCTAACAATTAAGTATTGTTTAGATGCATTTTACGACTCTCATCAAATAGTGTCTCTAATTTTAATATGATTTTCTTTTGCTAATATCTTTAAATTATTTTGTAGAACCAATTCACCTCCCTCTTGGTATACTTCACAATTGGTATCAGAGAAGGTCTCAGTTATACTTGATTAAAACTCAAGGAGTTCATGAAAGATGAATTCATACAATGCAGCTAGTTCTACTGAAGTTGAGTAATTGGCCAAATTCAATCCTCCCATTTTTGATGGAACAAACCATTCATTCTAGAAGAAGAGATTGATGGTCTACATCAAGAGCATCGATACCAATTGTGGAAGGGTAATTGCAAAATGCCCTTACAAACATGCCAAGAAAATTGGAGATGTTGAAATTAAAAAGGATGAAGATGAATGTACTGAAACTGAAAAGGATCAACAAGAGATCAACAATAAGGCTATGCACATTTATTGCCCTTTTATCATGTTATTATTAATTGATACGCATTCTTTTCACATTTTTTATATCTTCACGCATGTAAATGTAATTCCCATATGTTTTAGGGTTTGGTGTCGTATAACGTACACTTTTAATTTGTCCCTTGTTGTTGAAGTATTCATGTGTGAAGCAGAAGAAAAAGAAGCAAGAAATAAGAAGAACAAAGAAGAGATATGGGAAAAAAATCCCACATAGAATATATAAAAATAAGGGGAAAGAATGGCTTATATATATGGATTAGGACAAAAACTCGTGAGCTAAGCTTTTAAGTCAAGTTGGTGTCCACTCATATATCTCAAGCCACACGCGAGGTCTCCCCCATGCACCAACACCATTTAGCCCTTGTAAAGGAAATCATGGTCATTCTATCATTGATGTGGTTATTTGTAATATAAATTTTAATTTGGACAGTGTTTGGCTGGTTTTTTCCAAGTTTGTTGGCATTACCTCTAATATTGTTTCATAAATGTGGGCTATACATGATGCCCTTCTTTTCCTTAACATCTTGGTATCACTCATGTTATGACCACTGCCTATCAATCTGCAGTAGATTCTCCCAGGTGGCTTTATTTTTTTTTTGTTTGTTTCTATGAAAGGTAACAAGTTTGCGTGCTGATCACTCAGCGACTATGGCAGCAATTACATAATCATCTATGGGTTTTGAACCTTCTGCTTTCATCCAGAGTTTTGTCTGCTGCTATATATGGCCCTGCCAGGTTTCTACTTCAGAAAATTTTGTTATAAATTTTAACTATGTAACTGCTTTAGATGTACATTTTAATATATAATATAATATAATTTTTCCCTCTTTTGAAATTAAAAACAAAAACCTCGAAGTCCAATTTTTTTCCTATATGAACTTCTTTAGGATAAACCAATGTATTTGTACGAATGAGATCATATATCGAATTCTTTTAAATATAGATCATATGAAATAGTGTTAGTAAAATTCTTCGCAAAACCATACCCTTATCTCATGGAAAGAAAGATTTCATTAAAAGAAGGAAAGGTTCTTGAGGATAAAAGAAGTTACAGAAAGTAAACTCTCCATAACCCAAATGCACATATCAGAAATAGACGTAGTCAATCTAGCCAACTCGTGTTTAAAATTCTTTCTTGTAAAATGGAGTTACTCACTTCTCTATTTTGAACAAAAAGACCTTTATATATATGCTACATAATTTCCTTGGGACAAAATAACTTCATTTCTATATTGATTTCTCCTTATATCCAAAAACATCATGACAAAAATGTTAATTAACATAAAAGCTAAATTAAAAATCTAAGCTTGATTGGCCATTTATAAATCAGTTCATGGTTCACACAATAATTGACCTCGTAGGACTATTACTTATATCATACAGTCCAACTTCGATTTACAGAACCATATGGCTACAATAGATGCTTGTGATTTTTGAGACGATATTTACGTGCTTAATAAGATTCAATTATAGATCAATGTTTATTCCCCCATCGAACCTTGACCCCACGGCTCCTATTGATGAGTCATTCTCACCATAGTTTGACGAGCCACATTCATTAAAGTAGGAAGAAGCTTCTTCTCTAGAAGTCTCGGTACATTGCTGATTATCAGCATTACTGGTAACCTTCTGCTCTAGAAATCCTTCAAGGGTAAATTCTGGGGGATGATAGAATTCGTTGTGTTTCCTCTTAGGATGACCAGGCCCTTAAATTCCAAACATTGCCTTCCAAGACACGAACTTGCACTCTGAACAAGTTGCTTCCCCACTACAGACATCAAGCTCCCCAGCTTTTCATTTGAAAGATAATGATTTGCCAAAAACAGCAACCCACTCATGCTTAGATGCAAAATCCTTCTGAAAAAATAACCTCAAGAACAAGGAATCACCCATCATTGCAATTAAAAAAAACTCATGAATTTGAAGAAAATAAATTGCTTTTTTGGGTTCTCAAATTTCACCTCACATTTGGTAAGTTAAAATGGCTTAACGAATTGCGTTTATATAGGTTGGAGCTAGATGTGATGCATAAAAAATGACATTAATTGCAAATATTCTGAAATTTATATTGTCATCATTACACATGTACCATATTTCATTTGTGTATCTTTATGACATGCATATTATTGAAGGTTATGATCATGATCTCTATTAAACAATAGTTATTTTCCGTAATTGTTAGTATTAAATTTTAAATTCACTAGAAAACTTTCCATTATTAGAAAAACATGGAGATCAAGTGCATACACTCGAATATTCTTCCTACCACGGTGGAGTCAAGTATGTTTTATTCGGGTAATTTAATATGAACCAATATTTATGTCAAATTCACATGTGAGGACACTCATACAATGTTTCTCTAAATATTTTTTTTCTATAAAAGGAACGTGTTTATTGCAGCTAGCATGTATGTAACCTAGCCACCTAGGTGACTCTATACTAATATGATCAATAATTCATCCTTTTTTTTTAATTCTTTTTAGCTGGAATAATAAATTTTTTAATATCCAAAATTTGGCTATATCTTTACCAGTATTTTAAATCTTAAGTTTGATTTATAATTCATATATTTCCAATTTTCGAGGGAACATATTCGTATATATGAGAATTGAATGTTTTTCCTCCACCGCTTTTCTTTTTTTTATTTAAAAAAAGAAATAACATTAAAATAAAAATACGGGGGACAAAGAGATGAACCCATACCTAACCCTTCCTAATACAAAGCAAGATTAAAAAATGAATACAAGTTCAAAACGAAGCCACAAAACTAAAAAGAAAGCAAAACTCAATGTTTGGAACAGTGTTTTGGCTAGTTTTTCCAACTTTGTTGGCATTAACTCTAATATTTTTGCATAAATGTGGGCTATATGTGATGCCCTTCTTTTTCTTAACATCTTGGTATCACTCATGTTATGACCACTGGCTATCAACCTGCTGTAGATTCTCCCACGTGGCTCTACTTTTTTGTTTATAAGGAAGGTAACAAGTTTCTGTTCTGATCACTAAGCGACTATGGCAGCAACTACATAATAATCTATGGGTTTTGAACCTCTTGCTTTCATCCAGAGTTTTGTTTGCTGCTATATATGGCCCTGCTGGGTTTCTACTTAACATCTTGGTATCACTTATGTTATGACCACTGGCTATCCACGTGCTGTGGATTCTCCCACGTGGCTCTACTTTTTTTTTTTTTGGATAACAGACTATTACGATCGGTCCCACAATCCTTACCCTAGGACCCTGTAGAGGATGTAAATCGCAGGATGTGCAATGCAGTGGCAGGACTCGAACCCGAGACCTCACGGAGAAACCGCCATCTCGAAGGCCGAACTTACCACTGCGCCATATGCCCTGGGGGAGTGGCTCTCTACTTTTTTGTTTATAGGGTAGGTAACAAGTTTCTGTTCTGATCACTAAGCGACTATGGCAACAACTGCATAATAATCTATGGTTTGAACCTCTTGCTTTCGTCCAGAGTTTTGTCTGCTGCTATATATGGCCCTGCTGGGTTTCTACTTTAGAAATTTTGTTATAAATTTTAACTATGTAATTTCTCTAGATTTACATTTTAATATATAATATACACAAAGAGAAAAATAGATATTCGGTGATACCCTATTTCCTGTTGATGTTAATTCGTTGAGCATAACCTCCTCAGTGATACAACTTTTCTCTGACGACTTAAATATCCGTCGGAGACACTAGTATCACCGACGGATAGGCCGTCGGTGATGTCTCTTCCCAAAAATTAAATTATGATCGTTTTAAATAAATAATAATAAAAAAATAACTTATTACCGACAGACTCAACATCGGTGATACTACTATAGAAAATATTAATTTTGGTCATTTTTATTTATCACCGATGGATTATTCCGTCGGTTATACAAGTTTTCCAAAAAAAAAAAAATCATGACATATCACTGACGAAATAGTCTGTCGATGATACTACTTTTCAAAAAAATCATTTTTCATTTTTATTAAATCAATAATATAACAACAACTATTACCAAGGGAATAATCCGGTGGTGATACGATTTTTTCAACAAAAAAAAAAATATTTTTCATTAAATTTTATTTTTTATTATTTAATTTTTTTATTTCCATGTGTATTACCTGTAGCAAAATGCATTTGCAATTACATAAGTGGAATACTATTTCCACAGCCAATAGAGCCAAAACCCCTTACATAATCTCCATCATCAAGTACAAATTAAATAGATAAATTATTATTTATCTCTAAAAAATACAATATTGGTAAATAGAAAACAACAAATCACGAGTTTGCCAAGTCAGTGCCATCATCGTCTCGACATAATCCTTTAGAGGTACGTGATCCTATAGAAGAAAACTAATGACATAAGATATATATTCAATTAATATATGTATAAATTAATGAATACAATAATTAATAACAGTTAAAAGTTTTAAACCTGTACTATTTAACCCAAATCGAAACAAAAGATCTTAAACTGATTTCGTTTGTTCCCATGTGTCATATTCGACTTGATGAACGTACCAGTACCCCCGGGTCGTCCATTACACGACTATTTTACATTTCCACCATAAAGGTGCTAAGTGTTGAACTTTATTAGACTAAAACACAGTTTTGGAGGCTAATGATCCGAAACGGATTCTGTTTGCTTGTACGAGTCATGTTTGACTTCATGGACGTGCCGGTACCCCCGGTTCGTCCATTACTCAACTATTTTACATTTCCACCTAAAAAACTACCAAGTGTTGAACTTTATCAGACTAAAACACACACTTTTAGAGAGCTTAGTGATCCAGAACGGATTCCGTTTGTTCTCACGAGTCACATTTGACTCGTCGAACTTACCAGTACCCTCAGTTCGTCCATTACTCGACTATTTTACATTTCTACCCTAAAAACCACTAAGTGTTGAACTTTATTAGACTAAAACACACACTTTTGGAGAGCTTAGTGATCCGAAACAGATTTCATTTGTTCCCACGAGTCACGTTCGACTCCAAGGACGAGCCAGTACCCCCGGTTCGTCTATTACATAACTATTTTACATTTCCACCCTAAAAAGGGCTAAGTGTTGAACTTTATTAGACTAAAACACACTTTTGGAGAGCTTAGTGATCCGAAACTGATTCCGTTTGTGTAACAACCCATCCCGGGTTGGCCACCCCCAAGATAGTCTCGTCACGTTTTGAAATACCAACACGACACATATATGCAACAATATAAAAACATACATAGACTGTAATAATATATATATATATATATATATATATATATATATACACACACACACACACACATACACACACATCAATCCTCAACCCTCAATAGGGGAGTTATATTACTAAAATTTCAACTGAAATAATATATACAACATATTATACTTGAATATTTACAATTTTTTTCTATTTGTCTGAGAATGTGGACCACGAGACTTATAGATAACAACTCAGTCTGAATCTCAGCTCACAAATCTATCTGTCCTGCCCGCTACCTGAAATTTTTTAACAATGAGGAGTAAGTTTCACAAGCTCAGTGAATTAAATTTACTAGAAGTACTCAATTTATATACTTCTAGTCACATCTTATAATTCAATCGTTTCTAATTCACCAGTATTAATCATTTATTTCTTCACATATAATAATTCAATCTTTCAAATAATCTTCCAATATCCATTCATCCATTATCTCATATAATTCAATAATAACATTCTATTATCACTACTTATATCACAATTCCAACCATTTATAAATCTCTTCTTAAATTAATCATCAAACATATCAATTTTTCAATTATATATTTAATCATCTCGAGATTATCAATTCAACATCATTATTTACCTCGTTATGAGGTTCGCAGCATATAATCAATCAATCAAATAATTTTTATCATATCATACTTTCATATTTCTTTCTCATCATATCTGTCTCTCTGTGAGACTCATTTGTCTATTAATAATTTCACAATTATGACAGATACTTTAGCATCTCAATCAATAATAATAAAATAACCAAATAAATAAATGCATATAATTAAATCATCTTTCTTTATTTTTCATCACATCATCTTATCATTTCATATTGTCATCTAGGAACGTCTTCCCACATGTCGACATGTTATAGCCAAACCAGTTACCTTCATGGTTTTCTCAGCCAGACCAGCTGTCTTCCTGGTCCTTTCAGCCAGACCAATTGCCTTCCTGGTCTTTTCAGCCAAACCAACTACCTTCTTAGTCTTTTTAGTCAGACCAGCTGCCTTCCTGGTTTTCCCTTTTATATGTATGAGCAATAATATGCAAGCAAGCATACATCAAAGCATTCAATTCAACTATCTATCTTTTTCTCAAAATTATTATTTTTATCATATTTATTAAATTGTCTCCTCATATATTATATCAACTTTTCAATCATATTTTTTAGAAATTTTATAAAACTTCTCAAATTATTTTTCATTCATCCATCCTTTTTAAAATATAAATTCTTATATAATTAATATTCAACATACTTTCTAATTCTTAATCAATAAATAAATCAATTTTCATATATAACAGAAAATACATCATTAAATCATTATAATTCACCAAATTATTCAAATATCATAATTCATATTTTTATAGGTTTTAATTACTAAAAGTAAATCTAATTCATTACGTAGCACTTAAAACTACCCATGGATCACCTCCTTGCATTTCCTGCTTCTTTCAACAATTTCACCCGATTGCTGATCGTCAACACCTGATATAATATTTATATTAAAATTTCTAATTTATTCTTCAATTCTTTTGTAATTTATACCTTTAAATTTCTACATTAAATTTTGGGTAATTTCATGTATACATAATTTCAAAAATAAAATTCACATTATTACCTTTTGTTTTTCTTAAAGTTTCCCTTGAATCTCTTTAAAATTCTCCTATAAACTTCTTCAAAATTTCAATCTTTCAGTCTTTCTTTCTTTCCCAAGGTGTTTAAAGAAAGAGAGCAATTGAGAGAGAAATTTGTTGTAAAGTAAGTTTTAACAAAACTAAACAAAAGCTTAATTCATTTTTTATACCCAAAATAGACTTACCGCCATTCCCCATGTTTTATGTTGCTTCATGTCTTACATGCAATATACTTGCATGTGTAGACAACACCTGGACGTCCAGGTATTGTCCTATTTTTCTCGTGACACCAAACATCTAGGTGTTTTTTTTCTTCAAAAGAATTATTTTATTCAATAATAAATCTTTCATGTATATTTTATTTTTATTCCATGTAATATTTATCAAATTTCTTCTTTATCCTTACTTTAAGAACACGAGTATTACAGTTTGTTCCCACGAGTAACGTTCGACTCCACGGACGTGCTAGTACCCCCGGTTCATCCATTACATGACTATTTTACATTTCTACCCTAAAAACCGCTAAGTGTTGAACTTTGTTAGACTAAAACTCAAACTTTTTGAGAGCTAGTGATTCGAAACGGATTTCGTTTGTTTGTACAAGTCACGTTCGACTCCATGGACGTGCCAGTACACCAAGTTCGTCCATTACTCGACTCTTTTACATTTTCACCCTAAAAACTGCTAAGTGTTGAACTTTATTAGACTAAAACACATACTTTTGGATAGCTTAGTGATCCAAAATGGATTCCGTTTGTTCTCACGAGTGATGTTCGACTCGACAAACGTACCGATACCCCCGGTTCATCCATTACTCGTCTATTTTACATTTTCACCCTAAAAACCGCTAAGTATTGAACTTTATTAGACTAAAACACACACTTATAGAGAGCTTAGTGATCCGAAACGAATTCCGTTTGTTCCCATGAGTCACTTTCGACTCCATGGACATGCCATTAATCCTGGTTCGTCCATTACATGACTATTTTACATTTCCACCCTAAAAACCATGAAGCATTGAACTTTATTAGACTAAACCACACTTTTGGAGAGCCTAGTGATCCAAAACGGATTTCGTTTGTTCCAATGACTCACGTTCAACTTCAAGGACATGCTGGTACCCTCGGTTCGTCCATTACATGACTATTTTACATTTTCACCTAAAAACCTCTAAGTGTTGAACTTTATTAGACTAAAACACACATTTTTGGAGAGCTAGTTATCTTAAACGGATCTCATTTTTTCCCCGAGTTACGTTTGACTCTATGGACGTGTTGATACCCCCAGTTCATCTATTACTCGACTATTTTACATTTCCACCTTAAAAACCACTTACTGTTGAACTTTATTAGACCAAAACACACACTTTTGGAGAGCTTAGTGATCTGAAATGGATTCCTTTTGTTCTCACGAGTCACATTCGACTCAAAAAACGTACCACTACCCCCAGTTCGTCAATTACTCGACTATTTTACATTTCTACTCTAAAAACTGCTAAGTGTTGAAATTTATTAGATTAAAAAATAGAATTTTGGAGAGCTTAGTGATCTGAGACGGATTTAGTTTATTCCCACGAGTCACGATCAACTCCATGGACGTCCTGGTACCACCGATTCGTCCATTACATTACTATTTTACATTTCCACCCTAAAAAACGCTATCTGTTGAACTTTATCAAACTAAAACACACACTTTTGGAGAGCTTAGTGATCCGAAACGGATTCCATTTGTTCTCACGAGTCACGTTTGACTCGATGAATGTACTGGTACCCTCGGTTCATCCATTACTCGACTATTTTACATTTTCACCCTAAATACTGCTAAGATTTAAACTTTATTTGACTAAAAACACAATTTCGGAGGGCTTAATGATTCAAAACGGATATCATTTTTTCGTACGAGTCATGTTCGACTTCACAGACATACCGATACCCCCAGTTCATCCATTACTCAATTATTTTACATTTCCACCCTAAAAACCGCTAAGTTTCAAACTTTATTAGACTTACACACACTTTTGGAGAACTTAGTGATCTGAGATGGATTTCGTTTATTCTCACGAGTCATGTTCGACTCCATGGATGTGTCGGTACCCCAATTAGTCCATTACATGACTATTTTACATTTCCACCCTAAATATCGCTAAGTGTTGAACTTTATTAGACTAAAACACACTTTTGGAGAGTTTACTGATCTGAAACTAATTCCATTTGTTCCCACGAGTCATGTTTGACTCCACGGACGTGCTAGTACCCTCGGTTCATCCATTACATGACTATTTTTCATTTCCACCCTAAAAACCGATAAGTGTTGAACTTTCTTAGACTAAAACACACACTTTTGGAGAGCTAGTGATCCGAAATGGATTTCGTTTATTCGTACGAGTCACGGTTGACCCGACAGACGTGCTGGTACCCTAGGTTCATCCATTAATCTACTATTTTACATTTTCACCCTAGAAACTACTAAGTGTTGAACTTTATTAGACTAAAACACACACTTTTAGAGCTTAGTGATCCAAAACGGATTCCGTTTGTTCCCACGAGTTACGTTTGACTCGAGAATGTATCAGTACCCCTGGTTCATCAATTACTCGACTATTTTACTTTTCCACCCTAAAAACCGCTAAGTGTTGAACTTTATTAGACTAAAACACACACTTTTGGAGAGCTTAGTGATCCAAAACAGATTCCTTTTGTTTCCACGAGTCACACTCGACTCAATGGATATATCGGTACCTTAGTTCCTCCATTACATTACTATTTGACATTTCCACCCTAAAAATCGTTAAGTTTTGAATTTTATTAGACTATAACACACTTTTGGAGAGCTTAGTGATCCGAAAAGGATTTTATTTGTTCCCACGAGTCACGTTCAACTCCATGGACATGCCAGTACCCTCGGTTTGTCCATTACATGACTATTTTACATTTCCACCCTAAAAACCTCTAAGTGTTGAACTTTATTAGACTAAAAAATATACTTTTGGAGAGCTAGTTATCGAAAACGAATCCTGTTTGTTCCCCGAGTCACATTTGACTCCATGGATGTGTCAATACCCCCGGTTCGTCCATTACTCGACTATTTTATATTTCCACCATAAAAACCATTAAGTGTTGAAATTTATTAGACTAAACACACTTTTGGAAAACTAGCTATACAAAATAGATTTTGTTTGTTCCCACGAGACACATTCGACTCCACAGACATGCTGGTACCTCTGATTCATCCAGTACATGTCTATTTTACATTTACACCCTAGAAAGCGCTAAGTGTTGAAATTTATAAGACTAAAACACATTCTACGGAACTAGTGATATGAAATATTGAACTTTCGTTTAATTGAATTTTCTTTACAGTGGGTGGTTTATATTCTACCACAAAATGTTGCATCATCTACTGTATATGTTGTTAATGCTATTACTGCTACTGCACCACGTGCTGCAGTTATTGCTTAAATTTTTTTCGCATTTCTAATTGTTCCTGTTGAAATTGGTTCTCCATGCTATTGACATGTGTCTGCAGGATCTCCCTTATTTTTCTTTCTTCTTCTAGTTCCTATTGCACCGTTTTGCCATCATTGAACGGTGTAAAGCATGATGTGTTATATCTATTTATGGAACTACTTCCCAGAGAATCACAACTAAACATGCGACCACTAAGCATTCCACCAAACCCATAAAACTGTCCCTTATTTATCCTTCTAAATGCCTTAAACCACTTACACTACGCGATTTCAATTTGAGATGATGTATCAAATTCCTCACCAGTGCTCTCCTGTATGAGTCCCCAATACGTTTCCTATCATACAAATTAATATATACAATCAATAATCTTTTTTCTCCCAAACAATATAAATAAGAAGAGTTATTTATCGAATGATTAAAAAATATATTATATACATACAATGGTCTTACATGACCTCTGATCAACATATTCATTTGTCACTAGGCTCTTGTGGGTCTTAAAAATTACCTCAATAAGATTAGCTGGCCTACCCAAATCCTTGGACTACACATTGAAATTTGTCCAAAAAAAAATTAATTGAACACAATACATATAAATATCTATATATATATATGTATGTATATATATATATGTACATATACATATATATACATACATACATACACATACATACATATACATACATATATATAATTGTAGAGAAATAAAGAAATCATATACCAATGACTCCGCATGAGTATCCATACTAATCGACCCCCCAATATGGTGGACACACCAATCATCTCCTGACCGCCTATTCTGAGGTGTCGACTTAGAGGATTTAGTCTAACCATATGATTCCCACAACTTCACTAAATTGTCCCAATATTCTATTTGGATGCCATAACCTAACTTCCCATCTTTTTCACCTGTCCATCCAATCCATGCTGATTTGTCTGCGTCTTTATCTTTTGTACATTGATCTCATAATTCATTCATCTAGTTAGTATAGCGGATCCTAGCAATTTTTTTCGTGGATCTCTCTAGCATATGGTAGTTCCTCTAGAGTCGCAAATTTATAATGTCGCTGCGAACCAAGCAAAGTATAAATGAAAAAAATTATTAATATATAGCATATGCATATAATTAATATATAACAGATTATGTGAATAGAAAACAAAAAAAATAATGGAAAAGGTAATACCAAAAATTGGTCCCAAATAGATTTTCGGTCATCTGTAGTATAATCAAAATATTTGTTCCATGCGCTACGCATATGCTTCTTAATTTAGACAGTAATATTAGAGGAGATATTTTTGCATCCTCAAAATTTACTACATTCATATTAATAATTTTATTAATCAATCTATGATGTAACTACTATATTAATTAAATTAACTGAGATAATTTGTTGTAATCAAATATACAAGACCTGTCACTTATAACTGTGAGTATTATCTTCTGTCAGGAAGAGGTTTCCCTTTATTGGAGCCTCTCCCACGAAGTCTCGCTGGAGGAGCCATAGAACACCCCCACCCCTGTATATGAGAATGTATGCTGAGATATTATATAATGCAAAATTTAGCAAGTAAATTAGTATAATGACAAACAATATAATTAAAAATAATTGTGAAGTTAACGTTTTGTTACCAGTTAAGGAGCAACCTGTCTCTTTAGTGGAAATGGGAGGAGAAATTTCCCGAAGATCCCTCCCCACGGATGCTCTACGTTGACCCTTACCTCTCGGCATCCTGTTTCCTAAAAATACAAGAAATATGAATTGTTTAAAACTAGTAAGAAGAATCGCAATAAACAACTTATATAAAGTATAAAACAATTTAATCATACAACTCAAATAATTCTCAACATTCATAAATAAAAGTGATCATACCATTCTTTAATCGACATCCATGTTAGTACTAAAGTTGCTATCTTCATTTTCTTCTCCCTCTCTATCAGATTCTTCCTCCTCCTCATCCTTCTCATTATCATCATCATCTTCATCTTCTTCTTATTCTTCTTCTTCTTACTTGTGTTGGAATGGTTAACTCATCCTCTTGGAAGTAATCTGTAACTATTGGCACTATATCTTCATCTATATCTTCATACAAAGGGAATTCGACATTGCCCTTAGCCTTTGTTGTATATACTACCCACCAATCATTTTTTTTTCTTTTCTAGTGGAAGGACAAGAGTAGTAGTAAACTTGTATTGCTTGTGATGCCAACACAAATGGTTCATCTGACTTAAGCCTTGATTTATATTTAATATCTATGAGACCATGTCTGTCTATTTGAACTCCATTCTTGGAATCAAACCAATAGCATTTGAATAATAGAGTAGTGTTAATCCTAAAAGATTGGAGCTCGACAACTTCTATCAACTACCTTTCACAAGCACACCACTACTCATCGTTTTCTTATGTTGTCCATAAGACTAGGTGTGAAACTTGTATCCATTGACATTATATCCAGGATAAAACTTCACACGCTTCATTTGGCCAAGTCCTATCCCTCATATTTGCTTATCAATTGTTTTATCTTTAGTTAACTATAATTAAAATAAAGAGCATAATTATACATAAACCTAAATGCATTAATACATAATAATATATACTTACAATATGATTCTATTTTACGTGGCTTGACTTACAATATCGCAAAGTCATTTTGCGAAATTCTTCTCACGAAACTTCTCAATTTGTTCGTCAGTTATGCCTTGTTGCTTATTTTTCAAGGACTCATCGTATTGTCTACAACAATAATGATGATGATGATCAATTAATAGTGTATAATATATGCATATGTGATAAGAGAACATTAGATTTAAATGTAAGTTAAGCACTCACACCACATATAGTATAATTTCAACACAATTAAGGAAAACATATATCTCTATGGCCTTAAGCACTTTGTCATCCAAGTCTCTAATAGTCTCATAACCCAAAGAACGATCTAGATAGTAGAAAATAGAAAGTCTTTGTATATATATATATATGCAGATTATTAAACAAAAATGATATGATATGAAGTTGAGAAATAGTAAAATTTGGTAAAGATTAAGGATATTACCCCTCAAGTAGATACATCCATCGATATTGCACAGGACCACCCACTTTAGCTTCGTAAGCTAAGTGGATCGGCAAATGCTCCATTGGATCGAAGAATTCCAGAGGAAATATCTTCTCAAGCTTGTATAAGATGATGGGAATGTTTTCTTCAAAAACCTCCATATACTCAACATACAGTTCATACGCGCATATGTCCCTAAAGAAGTTTATTAGGTCTGTCAAAGCATCCCACATAAAGTCAGGTAAAAAATCACAAAATGCGAAGGGAATTAATCTTTCAATGAACTAACTCCAATTGAGGATGCCTATAGAACTTTGCCATATCTAAACGAGCGTTAGTATTGTCTTTCATTTTACCCTTGATATTCATAACAGTGTTGAAGACGTTGTCAAACATATTTTTCTCAATATGCATAACGTCCAAATTGTGGTGAATTAGATTAGTTGACCAGCAAGGCAGTTCCCAAAAGATACTTCTCTTTTTCCAATTATGATCTTTCCCAAATCCAGTGATTTCTTGCTTTCTACCATTGGTACCGAATGTTATTTGTTCAAAGGAACATCATTCTAGCTTTCACTTCTACCCCAGACAACCGTGGTGGTGGTGGGCCACTCTCAGATTTATTCTTTATGAAACTTTACTTCTACCTTTTGAAAGCATGATCAACTGGTAAGAACTGATGGTGACAATCAAACCAATAATTTTTACGACCATGTGGTAAACAAAATGATTTGGTGAGCTCCATATAGTAAGGTCAAGCCAATAGACCGTGAGTATCTAGAAAGCATACCATATGTAGGGAATTCACTAATCATCTATATAAGTGCAACCTTCATATTAAAATTTTGTTTCTTGGCTACATCGTAAGTAGTAACTCCATCCATCCATAACGTATTCAACTCGTCTATCAGTGAGACATCCAAATTCTTACCAAGGTTATGTGGACTGGGAATTACAAATAATAAAACAGATTATCTTCTTTCATGCATATACCATGAGGTAAATTATAAGGACTGATAAATATCGACCAATAAGAGTAAGGGGAGGCTGAATGACTAAACATAGTGAACCTGTTAGTTGAGAGTACCAACCTAACATTGCGTGGTTCATGAGAACACTCAGGGTGAGTATCATCAAAATGTTTCCACGCAAGTGTTGTGCAAAAATATACCTAAATGAATAAGAAAATAATTAAATATTTTTACTTGCAAGTGCACAAGGTCAACATAGCAGTGTAGTGTGCAAAAGCGAGATCATCTCCACAGGGATTGGTAAATGTCGTTTCAGAATTAGTTTTGTAATATAAAACGATAGAAATAAGAATTAAGTTTTAATTGATAATGATAAAAGAGTAGGGCTTTGATATCTAACACTAATAATATTTTCCCAATAAAAAAAGTGTGCCAATGCTTTAGCCATATTATGAATACCTAATGTTGTCAACCTAAGGGCAAGGTGTATACTCCTTAAGCTATTGATTTCCCTAAGCAACGAATTAGGCATGGTGTATACTCTAACTCTTTTCTTTCTTAAAGGATTTAGCATGGTGTATACTAAGTTGTTCTTTAAGAGAGCGTAATATCTGTGGAAATCGAAAAACACACGAGACCTAGGGCATATTATATACTCCCGGTTTCCCATGTTGATTAACCCAAGAATCCGGCGTGGATTTCTTCTATCACTATTGTTAAACCTAGGACTCGGTCATCCAAATTGATCTAACTAACTAGTCCATACCACATGCATATGTTGATCAGGCAAACATATGAGAAATTCAATAAAACAGGCATTAATTAAGTTAAGCATCATAACACAGCTATCGCAAAGGAAACAATATTCATATATAGAAAAACATAATTAGGGCTTTAATCGAGCCCTACTAGTAAATTAGTTACACATGAGTTTGATGTTAAACATCTTCATAAAATAAAATAAAGGAAAGAAGAAACCCGGAAATACTTCCTAGACAAGTTGTCAATTCGTCTCCAAAATCTCTCTCCCGAAAAACTCCCTCTTTCTGTGTTTATAAGCCTATTTATAAGGTTTAGAGGCATTTGGAAACCCTAACTCGTAAAACAAAACCCTACCCCTACTTTCCAAAATAGGCTATGTCATTTTACTATTCACTGATACACGTGTATGCTCGATCACAGACTGCTGCACTCGAGCCTTCTTCTTGTGCGCACGAGTGCTGATGCGCTCGATCCTAGGCTTGGGCGCTTGAGTGCTGTTGCTCTCGATCATAATCCTCTACGCTCGATCACACTAAGCAGTGACCAGTTCTTCTAGATTTGTTCTCTAAACCAGATAATACTCTTTTTTCTTCAAAACCTAGAAAAACACAGAAAAGAAATAAAATAGCATGAAATAACACAACTAAGAACTTAGCAAATGTAAATTAAGGGGCTTAAATACAAATATTTAAGCACTTATCACACCCCCAAATAACACAAAACTAAAAACTAAATGAAAACAAATAACACAAAGAAAAATCTATCATTCATGGTATGCAAAAATTTAGGTCGCACATAAAACCATGATATTCATTCATGAGCAAGCTTAAAATACAGACCTTTTTTGCAAAAAATAAAAGTTTTAAAATCTAATTACTTATGAGAGGTAGGCTAAGGAATCACAAGTCCGACTCAGTGTAAGTGATATAACACATAAAAGATGAAGCTTCCAAATAACTCCAATGTGTAATGTCTCCATGTCTCAAGATTCTCCGAATTTCCTATCAGAATGAACAATTATGGCATAGTTTTATTTATTTCTTTCTTTGATTATGAGACTTTGCTATATTTAGTTCCCTTAAGCTTTCTAATTAACCCATGTAGCAAGTGTTGAGTCAATGACTCCCAAACCAGATGGTTTTAGGGCATTAGGTGTAAAGACGCCCCTTAGGACTTACTAACTCGAGTAAAAAAGGCTATGAAACTAAACTATCTTAATGCTACCAAGCAAAATTCCCACATTTTAACGTGAACACTCACAACTTATTGAGGCAAGAGGTCTAGTTACTCAGTGGAAAGTTTATTAATGATCATTGTGAGCAAAAGTCCCACCTTTTGACGTGAACACTCACTGCTTACTGAGGCAAGAGGTCCAGTTACTTAGTGGAAAGTTTATTGATGATCATTATGAGTATTTCTTTTTTTTGTGCAATTTTTTTTCTATTTTTCTATGCCAAAGTGTTCATCTAACAAGTCATTAGGTTTAGTTAAGCCATGGAAACATACACATTAAAATCATATGTCATACCTCACACAATTATGTGCTAATGTGCTCGTGTCAGATTAGAACAAACATGTGAATTCTTAAATGCCTAAAATAAGTACTAAACTTTAAAACTTTATTATCACATCATGTGTTAAGGATTTAAAGCTTACTAATGAAATCATATCGCAGTATTTGTTTAGATCAACCAAAATTCAAAACAACATGAACATGCATTTATCTTTTAGACAATAATAATAATAAAAAACTGGGACAATTGTGTGTGAAAATGTTTTTCCCATACCCCCAAACTTAAATGACACATTGTCCTCAATGTGTGAATAATATGGAAAGAGCTGACATGGGAGATAGAGAACTAGCTGGGCTGGCATGGCTCATAGCACACCCCCAAACATGAACTAATGCGCACATTGTCCCTGAAAAATAAATACTAAAGTAATACTGGAAAACAACAAAATACTAAAAATAAACAGTAAAATAAATATGAAAAACAATAAAATCAAAATGATATGATGTGGGGTGCCTCCCATGAGCGCTAAGTTTTACGTCTTCAGTCAGACGGTGCACCACTCTCACTGCTGGTCTCCATATGGTGCTGAAGATGAGGCACCCAAGGCGGGAGGTAGTCGGTCTAGAATGGCCTAGAGCATCACTACCTGCCTCGTAAAATATGCCTTCAACCTGTCGTTGCATTGATAAACGTGGCACGTAGCCTCTCGATCCTCCCATCGAATATCAACTAGCTCATACCGGAAGGAGGACATCTCCTCAAGGATGTGCTGATACTCGATGGGTCCTATATCAGCATAGTCCTCCTCCCATGTTTGGCTAGTTACGGGCTCCTTGGCCTCCATAGAATCATGCTCTACCTTCTCAGCATTAGGTGCATGCCTCCGGAGTCCTCTGGGCATGTGTAACTGGCTCTGGGTCCATTGA
This sequence comes from Bretschneidera sinensis, assembly GCA_023935145.1. Classification (NCBI taxonomy): domain Eukaryota; kingdom Viridiplantae; phylum Streptophyta; class Magnoliopsida; order Brassicales; family Akaniaceae; genus Bretschneidera; species Bretschneidera sinensis. The sequence continues at coordinate 51,180,862 of CM043702.1, forward strand.
TTCTTGCCAAAGAAGGGGTGCTCCCTGACTGGACCATCTTTGGAGGTGCTTTTAATTCCATTCTTCTAGAAAATGTATGAGAGGAGGAACGGGAATGAGAACCCCAAGAAATTTGCAGTGGTGACCTAGTGTGCATGGATGTGGTCCCAAAACTTATGAATCTGGCTCTAAATGATAGCAGGGATGGAGTACCAATGGCCTTTGTGAAAAACGTACAGTGCTTGGAGGAACAAGTCACGCTTCTGAGTCTTGTGTCCCAATGGGCACACATTATGCTGTAGAATAAAATCCACAAGCCAGAGTTGTGGAGGCAACTTGGACCGGCTCCCATCAATGTTGTGCCTATCTGCATACTACCCGACACATATGTCCTCAATGATGGTGGAAAGAGAAAATGACTTCGGCTGCTCATCCAACTGGGTGCACTCAAGTGGATATTCATCATTGCAATAGAGGGTAATAGCTATATCTTATGATGTCATGTCAATGTATTTGCCCTGAACAGATGAGGACAAGACACCCGGCCTGCTGCATTCAAATGAGAGGTTCTCATAGAACTGAACAACGAATCTATTGTACGCAGTAGAGCTGATAGGCTTGAACATTCTTTTCAAACCATGGCGTTTGAATTCCTGGACGGCCCATTGAGAGGGTTCAAAGCTTTTGAAATCACCATCTATGTTGAATGTGGTTTCGAAGCGCGGGATGTGGAGGCAGTGTGTTTAGGTATGCTGGATACAATCTGCAGATGTGGTGCACTCGATCTCAGTATGGTGCACTTGATCGCACTTTGCCTCTGCACTCGATCACAGACTTCTTGTGCTTGATCGCACTATGTGGTACGTTTAGTCAGGATTTATGTTAATCAGGTGGTGGGCGACTTGGAAATCAAGTGGGGGCACAACTGTCCGAATGTCTTTGATGAGAGTTATAAAATGCACCTTAATAGTACTTAGTTGTTAGCATTTTAGGGTTGATCTAAGTTTTAATTGGATTTTTATACGTTAACAACTCTAAAGTGGTATTCTTGAATTGTTGATCTATTTCGGTGCATTTTCAGGTACTTTGAGTCTAAAAGAGATGGAGAATTATCATAGCTTAGAGCACGATGCTTCAATGCACATTAAAGTGAAGGCATGGTTGTGGAAGGACAAATGAAGAGAAATCGATGAGTGTGTGCGCTGCGGCCTGAAAAAAATCGAAGCTTCAGCCTCTAGAACTAAGCCAAAAGAGTAAGGAAGAAGCACCAGTGTGCACCATGGCCTGGACTAGGCTGAGCCATAGCCTGACAGTTTAAGCCACGGTCTAGACTAGGCTAGGCTGTGGCCTCCAGAAAATGAAGAAAAATGGAGAGTTTGAGCCCGGCCTGAATTAATTCGAGCCGCGGCCTGAATCAATTCGAGCCGCGGTGCGAGCACGAAACTTTGTTTTCCAAGTTATGACCTAATTAGGACTTTAATGATTGTTTAAACCCTAAAACACCCTTGGACCTTGTGTATTATAAATAGACCACTTAGGGTTTGAGAAAAGGAGAGGGAGGAAAGCTGAAAAACTGAAAGAGGCTCTCACATTCTCCTCCATCAAAGTATTCAAGCATGAGCCCCATGGCTAACTAATCTCCAAGCAAGACGAAGGGATGAATCCCTAGGTGTAGTTGTTCTTATTATCCTTTATTGATTCAGTTGTAGTTGGGATTTATTGTCAAAACATTGTTATGATTTACTCTTTAATTTAATTAGAGGATTTTCTCTTAATCCGGTGATTATATCTTTCTCCTCGATATAAGTCTAGTCATGCTCTTCTTATGTCAAGATTGTTTGGATGTGATTGAGTCCGGTAGATTTATCATTTAGGTTTGTCCATTACTGTGATATTGTCATTAGGATATATTATTGTTTCTTGATAAATCTATAGGATAGGTCATGTGTGCTTAAATCAAAAGCAAAGAGTAATTCATATCAATTACATTAGGGTTTACATATGCTTTGATTGAATATTTGTCGATTGCCTGTTTGGGATGTGAAACTTGCAATCGAGATAAAAACAACTGAATCAAGATTGTAATAAGGCAATGAACCTAAGGTGGATTCCTGGAACCTTGTTGTTCCTTTATTATATTCTTCAATCTATTTACACAATTTTCCCATAATTACTTCATTATCAAAATTTATATTTTCTCATTTGATTGTTATTGTTCGTGTTAAGGTTTGCACTTTTCCTTTATAGATCACTTTTTCTCGTGGGATCGACATCTCAACTATACATAATAACCATATATTAGTTTGAGCATAATCAAATTTTGGCGCCGTGACCGGGGAAAATGCGCTTACATACAAGGAAGATTGTCAACTCAGTTAGTCACACGAGTCGGGCAGCTAGAGAGAGAAGCTCTCAACTGTGAACAGTGCTGCCCATGGTCTCCAGATCAACTCTCCTTCTTCTACACCTCTTTCTGTGTCATTCTTCCTGCCATCTACAGCATGGGGAAGAAGAAATCTACTAGGAAGTATCCTCTAACAGTCCAGGAACGAAATGATCTGGAATATATCCAGAATCATTTCAAGAACAAAACTGCTACAGTAACTTTGTCGCGAGAAGAAGTTGCAGGCAGTGCAAGCTTGGATGGGGCCATGGGTCCATCAAGAGGGTCAACATCCTCTTCCTGCTCCTTGGGAGAGAAGGATATCCATCCCTTAGGGGCTCAAAAGGAAGCTTCAAGCTTGGGCAAGAATGGAAGCTCTGCGAGAGCATCAAAGGTGAACAGTACCAAAGTTCCATTGCAGGGCAATGCTGCTAGCCAGGCAATGCAAGAAGAATAACAAGCATTAGAAGATGAGAACTCAAGCTCCTCTGAGGAGTGTGTTGAGGGCTCAGACCATTTGGAGTCCTACTCTTCCAGTGAGGAAGATGACACTAGTTGTCAAGCTATTTTTCATGGAACTGTTCATGGCAGGAAGGCTGCAACAAGGCAAGGAAGGGAAGAGGAGAGAAATGAGTCCAGACCTCACTCCCCTTTGATGAATGGGAGCCTCCATCATGACTCAAGGGACAATATAGCTCCCCCTGCCCCAGGTCCTAAGGATACTCAGCAAACCTCTAAGTCCACTAGCAAGAGGCATGCTTCTAACGAGGAGGCCAAGAAAGCTCCTTGGGTCAGCCTCTTTGCAGAGAATAGAATGCAAAGTAAGGGCCTCCAGCTCTCCTTCATAGCCAGTGAGGGAGGTATAGTCAGAGTCACTCAGGAAGATATGCTCGAAGTGTTTGATGAACAACCTTTCTGCTTGGTGGGATACTTTGCAGGGAGATTTCCAGGGAGGACAGCCCTTAAGATGCTTACTAATTCCTGGAAGGTAAGAGTCTTTACTCAGTTTCATGAAAATGGATGGATAGTGTTTAAATTTGATAATGAAGAATCTAGTTTGAATGTGTTGTAAGAAGGCCCTTACCAAGTCTATGGTAGGCCTTTACTCTTGAAATCAATGCCTAAATTCTTCAAGTTTGGCAATGAGGAAATCACTACCATTCCTGTTTGGATTCAACTAAAGGGCTTGCCCCTTGAGTTATGGTCTGCTAGCTGCCTTAGCAAGATTGGTTCCTTAATTGGGAAACCCCTATATGCTGACTAATTCGTAAGGACTAAAAAGAGAATATCCTATACTAGATTTGGTTGAAATTGATGTAGCTAAGGATATACAATTCTCTGTTCCATTGACCCTCCTCAATGGAGACACATTTGAACAAAAGATCTCCAATGAAAACCTCCCTAGATTCTGTTCAAAGTGTAAGGTTGTAGGACATGACCTCCACTCTTGCAGCCAGAATGCCAATCTTGAAAGGGGAAGGAAGCCTACTGAGAAAGGGAAAGAGACAGCTAGAAAGGAAGCAACTAAGGCTAAGAGTGATATAGCCAAAGAGGTGAGCAACCAGGCTGTGGAGCCTAGTGGAGAAAGGGTTAATACAAATGGGCCCGAAAAGGATGGTCCCAACCTTGAGCCTAGAGAAGCTGCACAAAAAGAGAATGGGGATAACTTAGTAGATCTAAGCCCCAATGTTTCAAGGGGTATGGGGGTCCTGGGGACCTCTAATCCTCCAATCCAGGTGGTGGCTGGCCTCAAATCTCCCAACCATCTTGATCCTTCTAGCAAGGATCCAAAGAAAAAACCAAGCCTAAGCCAAGGCAGTAGTGAAAGAGACAGGGGCCCTGTGATACAAAGGGATGATGGGTTTCAAGCAGTCCAGAGAAAGAAAGGAAGAATAGCTCAAAAAGGCCTACAATCATCTAAGAAGGGAGGGGCTGCCTCCCAACCCCCTCAATGATAGTGGCATGCTGGAACATCAGGGGCTTTAACAAGCCCCTGAAGCAAAATGGGGTGCTTCACTTCATGAAGAAAAATAAGGTTGACATAATGGGGATTTTGGAATGCAAGCTTGATGAAACAAAGTTGCTTAAGATCATGGACAACAAATTCCATTTGTGGAGGCAGGTGAACAACTTTTCCACCCACTCATCAGGCAGAATTTTGTTATTATGGGACCCCTCAAAGGTTAGTCTAATTTCCATGGATATTTCCCCTCAAGTTATCCATTGTAATGTTACATGCTTAATCTCTTCCTGTAATTTTGTAATCAGCTTTGTGTATGGTTTAAACTCCATTGTATCAAGGAGACCCTTATGGGATAATCTTTGTAATTTCAGTTATGATTTGTCCTCCCCTTGGCTTGTCTTGGGTGATTTCAATAATGTTTTTGCTATTGATGAAAAATCTAATGGGCTGCCTGTAACAGATTATGAGATTAGGGACCCCTCATTTTGTTGTAGGGAGACTGGGTTAAGTGATGTAAATGCTGCAGGGTGCTTCTTCACATGGACAAACAATAAGGTTTGGTGCAAGCTGGATAGAGCTATGGTAAACAATGAGTGGTTCCAAAAGGGGATGAGAGCCCAAGCAACCTTTCTCCCTGTTGGGTGTCTCTTTGACCACTCTCCAAGTATTGTTAGCCTAATGGATGAGGTTTGTGGGGGTAGGAGATCTTTCAAATTTTTTAATATGTGGGCTGATCATGACATATTCTTGGACATAATAAGTACTTATTGGGTCTGCCCTAGTAGGGGCACCAAACAGTTCATTTTTTGTAAGCTTTTGAAAGGCCTCAAACCCCACCTCAAGAACCTCAATAAGAACCACTTCAGTCATATATCTGAGAGAGCCTTGGAGGCTACAAAAATGCTATCTGGCTTGCAACAAGAGCTTCATGACAACCCATTTGATTCTGAGCTACAAATAAGGGTGGCTAATGCTAAGCTGAAAGCATTCCAACTTGCTGAGGCTGAGAGAAGCTTCTTATCCAAACAGGCTAAATGCAAGTATCTACTCAATAGTGATAGGGGAACCAAACTATTCCATGCCCTGGTCAAGGGGAAGTCTTCAAAGAACCATATTGCATCTATAAGAGCTGCCAATGGTTGTCAAACAACTTCTGAAGCTGAAGTGGTCCAGGAATTCACTAGATTCTATAAGGAGCTTTTAGGCTCTTCTGGCAGATGTAACCCCATTGAGATGGAAGTTATTAAAGGGGGGCCAGTCCTACAAGGAAGCCATGCAGTTGAGTTGGTGAGGAATGTCACAAAGGAAGAGATCAAGGCTGCTTTGTGGAGCAAAGGGGAGGAAAAATCCCCTGGTCCAGATGGTTTCTCATCTAAGTTCTACAAGAAAGCATGGGAGGTTGTTCACAAAGAGATTATAGAGGCTGTCCAAGAATTCTTCTTGAATGGGAAGCTATTAAAGCAGTTTAACCACTCATCTCTTGTTTTGATCCCCAAAGGTAAACTAGCATCTAAATTTAAGGACTTCAGGCCTATTGCATGTTGCAATGTGATCTACAAGATAATCTCCAAGATCCTTGCATCTAGATTGGCTCCTTGCTTGAATCAAATTTTTAACCCTGCACAGGCTGCTTTCATCAAGGCCAAGAGTATGGCTGAGAATATCTACCTGGTCCAGGAATTACTCAGGAAGTACTGTAGGAAGAGGATCCCTCCAAGATGCATGATCAAGAATGATCTCAGGAAAGCCTATGATACGATGGAATGGGAGTTCTTAAGCAGCCTATTAGAGGGGCTGGAGTTCCCTGGAAAGTTCAAAGACTGGATTATGGAGTGTGTTACTACAACTACATTTTCTTTATCCATAAATGGTAGCCTGCATAGGTTCTTCAAAGGCAAAAGAGGCATGAGACAAGGTGATCCAGTTTCTCCCTACCTCTTTGTGTTGATAATGGAATACTTATCAAGGCTGCTCAAGAGATTGAATAAGAATGAGGGATTCAGATTCCACCCCAAGTGTGACAAGCTCAAGATTACTCACTTGGCCTTTGCTGATGATCTAATCCTGTTTGCTAGAGGGGAGGCTAAATCAGTGGGATTGCTTATGAAATGTGTCAACACTTTCAGTGATTGCTCAGGACTTAAGGCTAGCCTTGCCAAATCTAACATATTCCATGCTGGAGTGAAGCTTGAGGAGCTTATGGAAATCAGAAGATGCACTGGAATGGAGGATGGCAGCCTCCCATTCAAGTACTTAGGGGTCCCTCTTGCCTCTGCAAGGTTGAATGCTACACATTATGCCCCCCTTATTGAGAAAATCTCTGGTTATATCAATGTATGGGCTGGTTCCTCCTTATCATATGCTGGGAGAACTGAGCTCATCAAATCAGTGATTTAAGGTGTGGAGTGCTTCTGGCTTGCAATCTTTCCCATCCCTGGCAACATCATTGAAAAGATTGTCAGACTTTGCAGAACCTTTCTCTGGAATGGTAAGAATGGGGGCATGAGAAAAGCTCTTGTTGCATGGGTTGACATTTGTAGGCCTAAACCTGAGGGGGGTCTAGGGCTGGTGGAGCTCAAAACTTGGAACAAGGCTCTCCTTACTAGGGTCTTATGGAACATTCATATGAAGAAAGACTCCCTATGGATCCAATGGGTCCAGCACTATTATCTTTTGAACAAATCCATTTGGGAGATCAAGGCAAACAAAGATGACTCCCCTCTCTAGAAGAGGATCCTGGAAATTAGAGATGAGATGGTTGGCCAGCCCCCTTATCCTCAACAAGCTACTAATAAGCTTATGGAATGGAGGCTGCATGATGAACTGAGCATAAAGAAAGTGTATAATGCTATGAGACAGAAAGTCAGTGAGGTCAGATGGGCCTCCCTGGTCTGGAATGGCCACTGCCCCCCTAAACAATCATTCATTCTTTGGCTAGCAGTAAGAGATAGACTGCTCACAAAAGATAAGCTCCACCTTGAAGGGAATGACAAGTTATGCCATCTTTGTTCTGACCAGGAAGAGACCAAGGACCACCTCTTCTTCTCTTGTAAAGTCAATAAGGAAATCTGGGGTTCCATCAACAATTGGCTTGGTTGTATGAGGCAAATGAGAACAATTGAGAGTGCCATTAGATGGACTTTAAGAGTCAAAGGCACTGGCCTTCCTACAATAGCCAGGAAGACAGCCCTAGCAAGTACAGTCTATAATATTTGGCTGGCCAGAAATGCCAAGCTGTTTGACAAAGCTCCTGCCCTACCTGCCAGCTTAGTGAAGAAAATCCAGATTGGTATATACAGATCTATTTATGCTGCCTGCCCTGAGCATAGACTACTGCTGTAGGGTTCAATCCAGTTGTGTTCTCTCCTTCAAGTTTGGTTGTTGGCTGTTTTTCCTTGTATGTCTCCCTATGTATTTTATAGGGTATGCTCTGGACTGTTTTGTATAGCTTCAGCTTTATTTGTTGCTTTGGTTGCTTGGTTATCCCTGGGTATACCCAGCTCCCTTGTAATTTAGTGGTTGGTGGTCTATATGGTTGCTGCCTGCTAAGGCTCAACAGGTCCCCTTGCTAGGCTTTGTATAAGCCTTATATTTATTTTGTATATGCCTCATTTGTAAATCTCCTGGGTATGCCCAGTGAAAATTTTTGTACATTTTTTATCAATCAATACAAGTTTATTTACAGATAAAAAAAAAAGATTGTCAACTCTAAGACAAGATGATACTATTGTTCCTTTCTTTAAGTTTTTGATTTCTTTTATTTGTTCTGTTTTATTTATTTCCTTTTAACTCATTTGGTGTATGCTTAGACCAAGAGATTCGCGAGGTAGATTCATTAAAGGACCTGAAATAGAGTTACCCTTTTTTTCCATGTCCGTTAGTGAAACCTCGCTTAGATCAAACCCTAGTGTACACCTAAATGAGAATTTAGAAGACTTTGTTAACATGGCTGAAAAAACTAATGAGAATGTTGCTAGGACACTTAAAGATTACTTGCATCCTAGCCGAACAACCACACCATCATGTATCATGTTTCCAGCCAACACTCACCATCAAGATTTCAAAACAGGGATGATACAATTACTCCCTACATTTAATGGCTTGGAAAATGAAAACCCATATGTACACATTAGGGAGTTTGAGGAACTAGTTGCGACTTTTCATAGTCAAGATGCAACTGATGATATCGTGAGACTCAAGTTTTTTCCTTTCTCTTTGAAGGATAAAGCTAAGAGTTGGCTATACTCGCTGAGACCACGATCTATTGGAACATGGAATGAGATGACTCAGGTCTTCTTCAATAAATACTTCCCTCAACATAAGACCAATGCTTTAAAAAAGCAAATCTCCACCTTTGCACAAAAAGGATAATGAGACTTTGTATCAGTCTTGGGAGAAATTTAAGGAGCTATTAAGTATGTGTCCTCACCATGGGTATGAGAGTTGGCGCTTAGTGAGCTACTTTTATGAAGGACTTATCTATAGAGAGCGCCAATTTGTAGAGATGATGTGTAATGGTGAATTTTTGCAAAAAGATCCTAATGAGGCCATAGAATATCTCAATGAGCTTGCTGAAAAAGCTCATACTTGGATTGGACCTAGTGCTACTGAAAGCACAAATAGGTCACGACCTATAGGAAACCTAAGTAGTGGTGGAATATACCATCTTAGGGAAGAAGACAACCTAAAACTTAAGGTCGAAATGCTCACTAGGGAGTTAGATGCGTTAAAGACTAAAGGCTCAAAGCCAACACACGTGGTTAATCATGCCGAATCTTCGGAACCATGTTTTGTGTGTGGCGGGGTAGATCATCCCGCTCAAGAGTGCCCCACATTCGTAGATATGAGAGGGATATATGAGGAACAATGAAATGCCTTAGGCATGCACAAGAAGCCTCTAGCACCCTTCTCTAACACCTATAATCCGGGATGGTGAAATCACCCCAACTTCAGCTGGAAGTCTGAAAATCAGGTGCTTGCACAACCCCCTAGATCATACGCTACACCATATCATGCACCCTCATCCTCTAGGAGTTCTTTAGAAGACACTTTATATGCTTTTATTGAGGCACAGGGTAAGACAAACCAAAGGTGTGAAGCATTAATTACACAGGTTGTTGAAGAGAACAAGGAAATAAGGAGCCAAATGTCCAAATTGATGGGCTCTTTAAGTGTGACTGAGTGAGGTAAGTTCCCTTCTCAAGCTCAGTCCACACCCCATGGTCAACACATGGCATAAGCAAATCTGAAAGATGTAAATACCATTGTGACAAGAAGTGGTAAGTCACTACACATCCCAACAACGAACAAATTAGAGGATGTGGAAAAGGGTCAAGGTAGTAGTGATGCCAAGTTACCCAATAACCCTGAAGTTACCAAGAGCCCTGTTAAGGCACCATTCCCTCAAGCTTTAAAATCAAACAAGAAAAATCTGGACCTAAACAATGAAATCCTAGAGAACCTAAGGCAAGTAAAACTTAATCTACCTCTTTTGCATGTGATTAAGCAAGTTCCTACTTATGCAAAGGTTCTCAAGGATTTGTGTACAATTAAGAGGAAACACTATGTGAAGAAAACAACATTCCTAATAGAGCAAGTTAGTGCTTTAATTGAGCAAAGAATTCCTCCAAAATACAAGGATCCTAGCTGTCCAACCATTGCATGTATCATTGGAAATCATGAGGTTGGACAAGCCTTGCTTGATTTAGGAGCTAGTGTAAATCTGATGCTATTTTCTATTTATTTGCAGCTGGGATTGAGAGAAATAAAACCAACTGCTATGGTGTTACAATTGGCTGACCGTTCAGTCAAAGTACCCCAGGGTGTGGTAGAGGATGTTCTTATTCAAATTGATAAATTTTATTATCTTGTTGATTTCCTAATCCTTGATACTACCTCTGCTATTAAGACTAACTCTAAAATTCCTTTGATTTTGGGTAGACCTTTCCTTGCTACTGCAAATGCTCTTATTTATTGCAGGAATGGACTCATGAAGCTGCCCTTTGGAAACATGACTCTTGAGGTGAACATTTTCAACGTTGCAAAACAGCCTGAAGATGAGGACGAGAACCACCACTTATACATGATCGAGTCATTTATCGATAAGGGAGCTTCCATAGCTTATGACTTTGATCCTCTTGAATATTTTCTTGTTAATTCTGAGATTGATTCTATTAATGATAAAACTGATATAATTGATATTTGTGCTATTTTTGATAAATCTCAGGATTATGGCACTCAAGCATGGCAACCAAAGTTTGAGGACTTGCCCGAAAGAAGCGAGAAACAAATCCCCTCAAGTGTGGAAGCACCTAAAGTCAAATTGAAGCCACTACCTAAGGGTTTAAAGCATGTTTTTCTCAGTCCAGGTGATACTTTTCTTGTTATTATCTCATCTGAATTGTCTGAGTCTCAAGGTGAGAAATTAATTTGGACCTTAAATGTACATAAATCAGCCATAGGTTGGAGCATGGCTGATTTAAAAGGAATTAGTCCCCTGATATGATCTCATAAGATAAACTTGGATGAAGGAACTAGTGCTCGTAGGGACCCTCAATGTAGGCTTAACCCCACTATGAAAGAAGTAGTGAAAAATGAAGTGTTGAAATTATTAGATGCAGGAAATATATATCCCATAGCTGATAGTAAATGGGTAAATCCTACACAAGTCGTTCCTAAAAAGTCCGGAGTCACTGTGGTAAAGAATGACCTAGGAGAGTTAGTCTCTACAAAACTTGTGACTGGGTGGGGTATGTGCATTGATTATAGAAAATTAAATGCTGACACTCAGAAAAACCATTTCCCACTCCCCTTTATCGATCAAATTCTTGAGCGTGTAGCTGGTCATCCTTTTTATTGTTTCTTAGATGGTTATTCTGGTTATTATCAAATTGAAATTGCATTAGAAGACCAGGATAAAACCACCTTCACCTGTCCTTTTGGTACTTATGCTTTTCGTAGAATGCCATTTGGATTGTGTAATGCACCTACCACTTTTCAACGTTGCATGATGAGCATTTTTAGTGACATGGTTGAAAATTGCATGGAGGTTTTTATGGATGACCTAACTATTTTTAGATCTTCATTTGATGCATGCTTAATGAATTTAGAAAGAGTGTTGATTCGTTGTGAGGAAAATGAATTAATCTTAAATTGGGAAAAATGCCATTTCATGGTACCATCCGATTTTGTCTTAGGGCATATTGTTTCTTCTAAGGGGATAGAGGTTGATCAATCTAAGATTGAATTAATCTCTAAATTGCCCACACCTAAGACAGTAAAGGATGTAAGATCTTTCCTTGGTCATGCTGGTTTTTATAGGAGGTTCATACAAAACTTTTCCAACATATCTAGACCATTATATGCCTTCCTAGTTAAAGATGTCCCATTTGAGTGGACTCAAGCTTGTCAAGAGGCCTTTAAAATGCTGATTGGCAAGCTTACTTCAGCACCTATAATGCAGTCACCTGATTAGACTTTACCCTTTGAAATTATGTGTGATGCTAGTGACTATGCTGTAGGTGCTGTTCTTGGACAACGAAGAGAGGGAAAATCTTTTATCATCTACTATGCTAGTAAAACCTTAAATAGTGCTCAAATGAACTACTCCACCACTGAAAAAGAATTGCTAGCTGTAGTATTTGCTTTAGACAAATTTCATGCTTATTTAATTGGTTCTCCTATCCTTATTTTCACAGATCATACAGCCCTTAAGTACCTTCTTATAAAGAAGGATGCTAAGGCATGACTAATACGGTGGATTTTACTCTTGCAAGAATTTGACATCACCATCAAGGACAAGAAAGGAGTAGAGAACATGGTGGTGGACCATCTTTGGAGGCTCACATTTGAAGACACCTCTGATGTCATGCCAATCAAGGATGATTTTCCTGATGAGCATTTACTCTCTATTACTTCTCTATCATGGTTTGCTCATATCGTGAATTATTTGGCTACCGGTGAGATACCAAGGGATTGGAGCACTCAAGACAAGAGGAAGTTCTTGAATGAGGTACATAACTTTTATTGAGATGACCTATGTCTTTTCAAATACTGCCCTAACCAAATTTAAAAGCGCTGCATCCCTAATGAAGAGATTGCTAGTGTCTTAGAATTTTGTCATTCCCAAGCTTATGGGGGCCATTTTTCAAATTGTTGCTCATGTGAACAGTGTCAGAAGTTAGGAGATGTGTCTCGCCGTAATATGATGCCTTTAAACCCAATTTTAGTAATTGAAATCTTTGATTGTCGGGGCATCAATTTTATAGGACCATTTCCTCCTTCCTTCGGATATCAATATATCATTGTGGCAATAGATTATGTGTCAAAATGGGTAGAGGTAGCAGCTTGCCGAAGCAATGATAATAGAACGGTAATTAAATTTCTCAAGGAAAATGTGTTATCTCGATTTGGTGCACCACGTGCTATAATTAGTGGTTGAGGTACACATTTTTGTAACCGTTATTTTGAAGCTCTGATGAGAAAATATGGGGTGTTACATAAGATCTCTACAGCTTACCACCCTCAGACTAGTTGACAAGTAGAACTTGCAAATAGGGAAATCAAGCAAATTTTAGAAAAAATGGTCAACCCGGATTGCAAGGATTGGTCTTTGAGACTAGTTGATGCGCTTTGGGCTTACCGTACAGCTTTTAAAACTCCCCTAAGTATGTCACCGTATAGCCTTGTTTTTGGAAAGCCTTGCCACTTAGCTATAGAGCTCGAGCATCGAGCTTATTGGGCCATCAAGCATTTCAACTTTGACATAGGAGAAGCGGGTAAGCTTAGTAAATTTCAGTTGACCGAGCTAGAGAAGTTAAGAAATGATGCTTATGAGAACTCTAGAATCTATAAGGCTAAGATGAAAGTGTTTCATGATAACAAAATTTTGAGGAAAACATTTAAGCCTAATGATCGGGTGTTCCTATATGATTCTAGACTCCATAAGCACCTAGGAAAACTTCAGTTGAGGTGGACCGACCCTTTTGTAGTAAAGAATGTTTTTGCTAATGGAGTAGTAGAAATAGAAGACACTAGAGATGGTTGGATTTTTAAAGTAAATGGTCAACGCCTTAAGATCATAATCGCTAGGCAAGATCCGGAAGTAGAAGACATTCCACTGATGGATTCGGTCTATTCACCTTGTCCACACCCCAAAAAGGTATTTTTCTTTATTTTGTTTTGTTTTGTTTAAGTTTATTTCAAATTTAATTTTTAATTCTTTTAGTTTAATTTAATCTAATTTCTAACTTAAGTTTTTTTTTCTTTTTTTCTATTTGGCTAATTTTATTTTTTTAAGTGAATAAACAAGTTTTTAGTGAAAGCCAGGTTCAGGCCGCGCCTCAGCCGCTCCAGTGTCGCGCCTTAGGCCAGAGCGCGCCGCGGTGCATAGTAAGCCTCCCTCCAAAGCCACACAGCCCAAGCTGCTGCGCGAGCAAGGCTGAACTGCGGCTCAGACCCGTGATTTGCACTTAAAACCCAAAATTTCAGCCCTTTTCATCATTTCTAACTTGAAAACACACATGACACTCCTTTCTCTCTCATCCTCTCTCCAAACCCTCACTTACCCACTCACTTTTGCTTAAAATTTCTTGATTCTAACATCATTTCTCGAAGGATTTAGCACTAATATTGCAAATTTTGTTTGAAATTTCTCCAAAAAGCTTGGTTCTAAGAGGATTTTGGGTTCTTCAAGAAGATCTCAAGTTGGTGGGTACTCCTTCTTCTCTCCAACTTTGGGCATCAAGTAAGACCAATTTCTTCTTTTTGTTATTCATTTGTGCTATTTGGGTGGTTGATTTTGAATTAGTTCTATTGTTCTATATATTTGGTTCAAATGGCCCCTAAAACTAAGAGATCAAGGGGGAAACAACCTCAAGAATATGATGAGAGCAAATTTGTTAGTTTTGAGCCAAGTGAGAGATATGTTAGCTTGCTAAATGCTAGGAAACCCATTCCTAAAAGAGGATTCACTATCACCAAGAGGGGAAACCCAACCTTGTTTAGAATGATTATTAATAGGCATTGGGGTACATTTGCTAGGCAACCATCTCATTCCCTTACAAATGTGGTTAGAGAATTCTATGCTAATGTAAAAGAACATAGGAATGGTAAGGTAATGGTGAGAGGCAAAACAGTTTCTTTTTACGGCACATCCATTAATAGATTCTATGGGTTACCTGACGTAGAAAATAGCGAGTATAGTGTATATATGTCTAATATTGATTATGATGAGATTTGCAATCCTCTCTGTATTCTGGGCACAACATGGAAAATGATGTGTGATACCCCTAAGACCTTGCCCGATACTTCTCTGAATGCCAATGCTAGGGCTTGGCAATATTTTGTATGTCAGAGGATGATGCCTGCTACACACTATAATGACCTTACTATTGAGAAAACTGTTTTGATTTATGTCATTTTGATGGGCATGACTATCAATGTGGGCCAAATCATATTTAATTCTATCATACACACTGTGCGACAAAAGCTCGAATTATACTTCCCTTCATTAATTACCCAATTGTGCATCTGAACTGGAGTCCAATACAGTTCTGATGAGGAGGCCCAACAACCCAAGAAGCCCATCGATGATGGCATGCTCAATCTAATTAAAGCCTCAAGGCCGCCAACTTCGAGGGAGAGAGCAACGATTACAGCCCCACCTCCTCATCTCTCTAGGTATTTCACAGTTGCAGAGCACCTTGAGCATTTAGAGATTCATTTTGACGAGCATCAGAAATTCTTGCATGATAGGTTTGATCGTTAAGAACGATTCTTGGCTAGTCAAGCCGATTATCAAGCGGGGGTATACTCTTCTTTTGGTCAGATGTACCAACACCTTGCCTCCACTACTGGTTGTCACATAGATCATTTTCCCACTTTGCCACCCTATCCGGGTTCATCTTTTGATCCAACTCCAGAGGAAGGTGAAGAGAATGAAGAAGAGGATGAAGACATCGAAGATTAGTTTTGAGTTTTATCTTGTTTGTCTCCTTTTATTTTACTTTTTTTTATTATCGAATGACTGTACTAACATTTATTGTGTGTTGCTTTTCATTATTTTATTTTTCATACTTTATTTTCATTTTTAGTTAATTATTTAGATTTCTTGTATTACCCTAACATACGGTGGAAATCTTTATGGTACACCGCAGTTGCTTTCTTTTTGTTTGCTTTGATCTATATTGTAGATCGAAATTTTAGCAAGAAGAATGGCATGCAGTTCAAATGGAAGTGCACAATTTTCAGCTTCTGTGCACTTTTGCTTACAAAGGGAGTTTCCTTTACTTTATCTTTCATATTGAGGACAGTGCAATTTTTAAGTTGGGGGTGGAGGAAACATATTTCTTTTTTTTAAACTGTTGGGTGTCATTTTCCCTTTTTGTTTGTTTTTAGCATGCTTTGTGTTAGCCTTGGAGTTAATTCACATGTCAATGATATAAAATTAATTGAGATAGCATATAGCATTTAGAAGAAGTTAAATCTTGCTTCAGTTTGAGAATAATTTAAGTGTCAATCTTTATTTGGTTTGAGACTCTAGTTTGCGGTAAGATTGTATGATTAGTCTAAAACATTTAGAGAAGTTTTATATGTGATTGTTTGTGAATACTTTTGCGGTCTCGGCAAGCTCTAGAACTTATTTGATAATCACTTGAGGCGAATTCCTAGAATGCACATTACTTAGGATATGATATAGGCCATTTTTGAACCGTTTGAGCCTTTCAAACTTACTATTGCTATATTTATCGCTAGTCACCTATTTGAGCATTTTCTTGAAAAAGAATTTGAGCCTTGTTTCTTTCAATAGCCCATTTACTCACCTTTATGAGCCTAAAAATATTTTATCCTTACCTTTTTTTAAAAGAACTTAGTTATACACATTTGTTGAGAAGCACTTAAAAGGAGTAAGGATGGAAGCATAAAAAAAATATATTACTATCATAACCCAAGTACATTAAAGGAGATAAGTTGGGGGTAGTGGAAAGAGTAAAAAAATGAAAAAAATGAGATGAATGGTCTTATGCCAAAATAGAAAAGAAAAGGAAAGGAAAAAAATAGAGAAGAAAAAGAGAAGTGAAGAATGGCAAAGAAAGAAGAAAAGAAAAGAAAAGTGGTGACTTATCGAGAGATATGCTCTTATAAAAAATGGTTGAAAGAGTTGGGTGTTGAAGTAAGGTTATCTAGTGCTTAAAAGTGGTTGTGTTTAAAGCTAAGATATTGAGTTCTTTTACTTGTAAATCATTCCCGTTCTTTCTTAACCTTTACCTTAGCCTAACATTACAAGCTTATTAAAGACCTATTGATCCAATGTAGTGTGATTTTTCTACAATAGTGAAGACTAGTTTGAAAAGTAAGCCTATGGAGCTTGATTTGTGATTGATGTCACGCAATTTATTATGTTTTTAGAGGCCAAGACTTGTATTCATGAATGTTATGCATAAAATCATCCAGATGTTCGGATTAATGGATTGTGGTAAGATGGATGTTAAGAGTCGATGACAATTTTAAGAATGATGTTTGGATTAATTTTGGACTTGGGTGATATTTAATGATTCTATATGCTGTGTATTATATGTGATTTTTGAGACAAAGAGTGAATTTCTCCTAGTTTAACGCTAACATTGCTTTACTTTGTTTTGATTCTTATCATAGAATTCATCTCTTGTTTTCGCTTGAATTGCTACGGACTAGCAATAAGCTAGTTGGGGGTTGTGATGAGAGTCATAAAATGCACCTTAACAATACTTAATTGTTAGCATTTAAGGGTTGATCTAGGTTTTAATTGGATTTTTATACGTTAACAACTCTAAAGTGGTATTCTTGAATTGTTGATATATTTTGGTGCATTTTCAGGTACTATGAGTCTAAAAGAGATGGAGAACTATCATAGCTTAGAGCACGATGCTTCGATGCACATTAGAGTGAAGGCATGGTTGCGGAAGAACAAATGAAGAGAAATTAATTCTTGAGTGTGTGCGTTGCGGCCTGAAAAAAATCCAAGCCTCGGCCTCCAGAACCAAGCCAAAAGAGCAAGGAAGAAGCACCAGTGTTCACCGTGGCCTGGACTAGGCTGAGCCGCAGCCTGGACTAGGCTGGGCCACGGCCTCCAGAAGATGAAGAAAAATGAAGAGTTTGCGAAACTTTGTTTTCCGAGTTATGACCTAATTAGGACTTTAATGATTGTTTAAACCCTAAAGCACCCTTGGACCTTGTGTATTATAAATAGACCACTTAGAGTTTGAGAAAATGAGAGGGAAGAAGGCTGAAAAACTGAAAGAGGCTCCCACATTCTCCTCCATCAAAGTATTCAAGCATGAGCCTCATGGCTAACTAATCTCCAAGCAAGACGAAGGGATGAATCCCTAGGTGTAGTTGTTCTTATTTTCCTTTATTGATTCAGTTGTAGTTGGGATTTATTGTCAAAAAATTGTTATGATTTACTCTTTAATTTAATTAGAAGATTTTCTCTTAATCCGGTGATTATATCTTTCTCCTTGATATAAGTCTAGTCATGCTCTTCTTATGTCAAGATTGTTTGGATGTGATTGAGTCCGATAGATTTATCTTTTAAGTTTGTCTATTACTGTGATATTGTCATTAAGATATATTGTCGTTTCTTGATAAATCTATAGGATAGGTCATGTGTGCTTAAATCAAAAGGAAAGAATAATTCATATCAATTACATTAGGGTTTATATATGCTTTGATTGAATATTTACCGATTGCCTGTTTGGGATGTGAAACTTGCAATCGAGATAAAAAAAAAACTGAATCAAGATTGGAATAAGGCAACGAACCTAGAGTGGATTCCCGAAACCTTGTTGTTCCTTTATTATATTCTTCAATTTATTTACACAATTTTCCCACAATTACTTCATTATCAAAATTCATATTTTCTCACTTGATTGTTATCGTTCGTGTTAAGGTTTGCATTTTTCCTTTGTAGATCGCTTTTCCTCGTGGGATTGACACCTCAACTATACACAATAACCACGCATTAGTTTGAGCATAATCAGTCTTCTAACCTTCTGCAATGTAGTTACAAACAGTCTATAGAACATATGAAAAAGCAAATTATATATATATATATATATATATATATATATATATTGAAATCTCAACACAACAATGATATTAAAACACAACCAAAAATGAGAGATATGGGGAGTGATCATGTGTGGTGGTGAAGGGAATAGGTGAATCAACTATAACTGGAGAGGGGGTGGGGACGGCGATGTGGGGCGGCCGATCGTGTTATGGCAGGTGTACAGTGAGTGTAGAGAGTGAACAGAGTGCAAATGTGGTGGTGAGTGCAAGAGAGTGAGAGTGAAAGTGAGAAACAATAGGAAATGACCTAAAATAGGCATGTGACCCTCTGTCCCGAGTTCGCTAGATCGCACTTGTCCATAGGTGTGTGCATGTGGATGCGCTCGAGCGCCATTGGGCGTATGACGAGATTGCACTCGATCACACTGTGAAGTGCGCTCGATCGCAAGGACAAAATGCCACACCTATGTACTGAACCACTAAATTAACTAAAGAAAGGACGAAAAAGTTAAAAATAATGAAAGAAATATACAAAAACAAAAATAAGTAAAAATGTACCATACTCAGTGGCCTCAATACCACTGACCTCAATAGAAGCGGTTGAGCTACACGTTTATCAAAGTTTGGACTGCTCAAATGCTCTCAATAGTAGCTTCAGTTCTACTCTTTTGGAAGGGAGCACTTAAAGTCCACCTCATGTGGCTCAAGTGCCCTTGGTGCTGCTGCATACTAGACAGACTGGAATGCCAAATCTTCATCTCTTGGTAGCAATTTGATTTCAAGGTATGGCTTTACTCTGTGTCCATTCACCTTGAATGTTCGAGTGCTGTTAGAATTATGAACCTCCTTCCTAACCAGCTGATTATTGTGATAGGCTTTGGTTCTTTCCTTGGTGCTCTCATATGCATCATGCCTCATTTCTCCCAGCTTATTCAAATGCAACTTCCTCTTATCACCCGATCTTGGATGCATTGGAGAGGCCTTAGGGAGGTGCATAGCTTCAATGATGTTATCAGTAACATCTTCAGATTTAGGCTTAATTTTCGCTCTTGTGAAACTATAGGTGAGGGTGGTCTCCAACGGATTAACATGCTTGACCTGAAAAGCTTGCTCAACAACACCTTGCATCATACATACATTAAAACATTCCATATCATCTTAGGGTAATTTTAATGCATCAAATATTTTGAATTCTGTTTTCTCACCATTTACCTTCATACTTACGATACCCTTTTTCACACAAATTTTTGTATCAGTAGTTCTCATAAGGGGTCTTCCTAAGATGAAGGGCAAAGGTAATGGCATAGGACATTCTTCCATATCTAATACAATAAAATCAGCAGGTAAAATAAATTCACCTACCTTCACTAAGACATCCTCAAGAATACCTCTTGGTCGTTTCATCCTTTTGTCTGCTAATTCCAAGGGGATGGAAGTTGGTTGAAGCTCCCCCAAACCCAGTGTCTCGAATATAGTGTATGGTAGGAAATTGGCACTAGTCCTTAGATCCAGTAATGCCCACTCAAAAAGCTGGTCACCGATCCTACAAGGAATGGTAAAACTACCTGGGTCTTTTAGCTTTGGTGGGAGTTTCCTTAACAATACTGCACTCACCTCTTCAGTTAAAGCCACTCTTTTATAGTCCTGAAACTTCCTTTTATGAGTGTAACAATCTTTCAAAAATTTAGTATATGCAGGAATTTATCGAATTGCATCTAATAAAGGAATATTAATCGCTACTTTTCTCAAAGTTTCAAAGATATCAAGCAATTTACTTTCTTTCTTTGGCTTTACTAACCTTTGAGGGAAGGGTGGTGCATTCACGTTCTCTATTTCACTTACCTTTGACGTGGATGTTTTATCTGGATATGCTTATGTAGGCTCATCAGCACCTATGATCTTACCATTTCTGAGAGTTATAACAGCCTTTAGTTGCTGGTGTCCTCAAGGATTAGGTATTATTTTGGCTAGAAGTTCACCCTGCTTTCTTCCATTCAGCTCTTTAGCTATTTGCCCCACTATTACTTTCAGTCTTTGAATAGCTTGCTCATGCATTTATTTTTCTTTGCTTAGTCCAAAATTGTCTTTCTTCTGCCATAAACTGATTTTGTGAAGTCATCAGCTATTGTTGTTGAGTTGCCAATTGCCTCACAATACTCTCTAGGTCACTCTTCTTTGATTCTAGAACTGATTGGGCTACTAGTTGGGAATTCCTTTGCTGCCTTTGAAGGTTTAGGGTATTCTAGTTGTTATTCCATGAGAAGTTGGGGTGGTTTCGCCCTCCAAGATTGTAGGTAGTTGCATATGGATTGTTCTTGGGAGGATTGTTGTTTGGTCCCACATAGTTTGCTCGTTCTGGATCTGCAAATGAATACAAAGAGCAAGTTTCAATAGTGTGATCAAAATGAGAACATATAGCACATACTTGGAGTTGTGTAGCTTGTGGACTAGGTGGGATATCCTGAGCAACCATGGCTTTAACAAGCATAACTTGCTTCCTCTCCATAGCAGCCATCTGATTTGAAGATCCACCATTTAAGGTCACCTCATACATACCCTTGCTCTTAACTCCTTGTCTACCTCTGGATGAGAATTGTTGGGTGTGCTCACTTAATGTCTCAAAAAGCTCTATGGCTTTTTCATTGCTTTTTTTCATCAACACACCTCCACAACCTGAATCTACAATACCTTTATTTAGCTCACTCAAACCTTCATAGAAAGCTTGGTCTAGCTCATCTTGAGGTAAATTATGATGTGGACATTTGAGAAGCAGCTCATTGAAGTGTCCCCATGCTTTAAAGAATAGGTCTCCATCCTTTTGTTGGAAAGATTGAATCTCTTTCCTCATCTATTTTGCCTTTTGTGCTAGGAAAAACTTCTTTAGGAACCTACTGGATAGTTCTTCCCAAGTATGGATGGACACTGCAGGCAATGAATTATACCACAACTTAGCATTATCTTTTAATGAAAAGGAAAAAGAATCAACCTAATTCCCTCTTGATTTAGGCCCTGGATGTGTTGGAACTTGCAGAGGTCAAAGAATTCCTAAAGGTGCAAGTGTGGATCCTCAACAGGTGTACCCCTAAAATGAGTTAGAGCACTAAGTATATGCGGAGATATATAATAATTGCCTTCTACCTCAGGTTGATAAGCAATACATGAGGGCTGGTTGAAGTTCCGTGGGATGAAGGATTGCTTCATAGGTCTTCGCTCTGGTGGCAGTTGATTATCCAGCTGTTCCGCCATTGGTACTTCTCCCTCGAATTCTTCTTCTTCCTCCTCTTGGTTGTCTCTAGGCCTCTATCGAATGGTCCACTCAATCTCTGTATCAAGTGGAAAGATGGTTGGATTCCTAGATCGAAGCCCTTGCATGAATCAACTGAAACTTATTAGTGGAGCAGCTTCAGTACTGCTGCTCGGGTAGTTTCTGAACCTTTTACGCTTGATTGCACTAAGCACTGCACTCGATCGCAATGCTAGAAATTACTCTGCTGCAAGCCTGAAACAGAAAAATATAAAACAACAAAACAAAAGAAATAAATTAGATATTTGATGAAACAAAATAGAACAGAAATTTAGCGCAATCCCCGACAACGGCACCAAAATCTTGTTGTGCAAAAATCTACCTAAATTAATAAGCAAATAATTGAACGGTTTTACTTGCAAGTGCACAAGGTCAACATAGCAGTGTAGTGTGCAAAAGCAAGATCATCTCCACAAGGATGGGTAAATGTTGTTTTAGAATTAGTTTCGTAATATAAAATGATATAAATAAGAATTGAGTTTGAATTGTTAATGATAAAAGCGTAGGGCTTTGATATCCACCACTGATCATATTTTCCCAATAAAACAGTGTGCCAATGCTTTAGCCATATTATGAATACCTAATGTTGTCAACCTAAAGGTATGGTGTATACTCCGTAAGCTATTGATTTCTCTAAGCAACGAGTTAGGCATGGTGTATACTCTAACTCTTTTCTTTCTTAAAGGATTTAGCATGGTGTATACTAAGTTGTTCTTTAAGAGAGCCTAATATCTGTGGAAATCGAAAAATACATGAGACCTAGGGCATGTTATATACTCCCGGTTTCCCATGTTGATTAACCCAAGAATCCGACGTTTATTTCTTTTGTTACTATTGTTAAACCTAGGACTCGGTCATCCAAATTGATCTAACTAACTAGTCCATACCACATGCATATGTTGGTCAAGCAAACACATATGAGGAATTCAATAAAACAGGCATTAATCAAGTTAAGTATCATAACACAGCTATCGCAAGGGAAACAATATTCATATATGGAAAAACATAATCAAGGCTTTAATCGAGCCCTACTAGTAAACTAGTTACACATGAGTTTGATATTAAACATCTTCATAAAATAAAATAAAAGAAAGAAGAAACCCGTAAATACTTCCTAGACAAGTCGTCAATTGGTCTCCAAAATATCTCTCCCGAAAAACTCTATCTTTCTGTGTTTACAAGCCTATTTATAAGGTTTAGAGACATATGGAAACCCTAACTCGTAAAACAAAACCATACCTCTACTTTCCAAAATAGGCTATGTCATTTTACTATTCACTAATACACGTGTGTGATGGATCACAGACTGCTGCACTCGAGCCTTCTTCTTACGAGCACGAGCACGAGCTCTGGTGCGTTCCATCTTAGGCTTGGGTGCTTGAGCACTGTTGCGCTCGATCGCAATCCTCTGTGCTCAATCGCACTAAGAAGTGACCAGTTCTTCCAGATTTGTGCTCTAAACCAGATAATGCTATTTTTTTCTTCAAAACCTAGAAAAACATAGAAAACACAGAAAAGAAATAAAATAACATGAAATAACACAACTAAAAACTTAACAAATGTAAATTAAGGGGCTTAAATACAAATATTTAAGCACTTATCACACCCCCAAATAATACAAAACTAAAAGCTAAATGAAAAACAAATAACACAAAGATAAATCCATCATTCCTGGTATGCAAAAATTTAGGTTGCACTCAAAACCATGATATTCATTCATGAACAAGCTTAAAATACAAACCCATTTTTGCAATAAATAGAAGTTTTAAAATCTAATTACTTACAAGAGGTAGGCTAAGGCAGCACAAGTCTGACTCAGCGTAAGTGATCTAACACATAAAAGATGAAGCTTCCAAATAACTCCAATGTGTAATGTCTCTATGTCTCAAGATTCTCCGAATTTCCTATCAGAATGAACAATAATGACATAGTTTTATTTCCTTCTTTCTTTTATTATGAGACTTTGCTATGTTTAGTTCCCTTAAGATTTCTAATTAACCTATATAGCGAGTGTTGAGTCAATGACTCCCAAATCAGATGGTTTTAGGGCATTAGATGTAAAGACACCCCTAAGGACTTACTAACTCGATTAAAAAAGGCTATGAAACTAAACTGTCTTAATGCTACGAAGCACAATTCCCACCCTTTGGCGTGAATACTCACCGCTTACTGAGGTAAGAGGTCTAATTACTCAGTGGAAAGTTTATAAATGGTCATTGTGAGCAAAATTCCCACCTTTTGGCATAAACACTCACTGCTTACTGAGACAAGAGGTCCAGTTACTCAGTGGAAAGTTTATTAATGATCATCATGAGCATTTCTCTTTTTTGTGCAATTTTTTTTCTTATGTTTTTCTATTCCAAAGTGTTCATCTAACAAGTCATCAGGTTCAGTTAAGCCGTGGAAACATATACATTAAAATCATATGTCATACCTCACACAATTATGTGCTAATGTGCTCGTGTCAGATTAGAACAAACATGTGAATTTTTAAGTGCCTAAAGTAAGTACTAAACTTTAAAACTTTATTATCACATCATATGTTCAGGATTTTAAGCTTACTAATGAAATTATATCGCAGTATTTGTTTAGATCAACCAAAATTCAAAACAACATGAACATGCATTTATCGTTTAAACAATAATAATAATAAAAACTGGGACAAATGTAAAAACTGGGACAATTGTGTGTGAAATTTTTTTTCCCATACCTCTAATCTTAAATGACACGTTGTCCTCAATGTGTGAATAACATGGAAAGAACTGACCTGGGAGATGGAGAACTAGCTGGCATGGCTCATAGCACACCCCTAAACGTGAACTGATGCGCACATTGTCCCTGAAAAATAAATACTAAAGTAACACTGAAAAAAAACAAAATACTAAAAATAAACAGTAAAAGAAATATGAAAAAACAATAAAATCAAAAGGATATGCTGTGGGGTGCCTCCCATGAGCGCTAAGTTTTACGTTTTCAGTTAGACAGTGCCCCACTGTCACTGCTGGCCTCCATATGGTGTTGAATCTGAGGCACCCAAGGCGGGAGGTAGTTAGTCTAGAATGGCCTGAAGCATCACTTCCTGGCAAAATATGCCTCCAACCCATCGATGCACTGATGAATAAGGCACATAGCCTCCCGATCCTTTCATTGAATATCAGCTAGCTCATACTGGAAGGAGGATATCTCCTCAAGGATGTGTTGAAACTCCATGGGTCCCATGTCAGTATGGTCCTCCTCCCATGTCTGGCTAGCTGTGAGGTCCTTGGCCTCCATAGGATCATCCTCTACCCTCTCAGCAGCAAGTGCATGCCCCCGGAGTCCTTTGGGCATGTGTGACTAGCTCTGGGTCCTTGATTCTTGCCAAAAAAGGGGTGTTCCCTGACCGGACCATCTGTGGAGGTGCCCTTAATTCCCTTCTTCTTGAAAATGTATGAGAGGAGGAACAGAAATGGGAGCCCCTAGGAATTTGCAGTGGTGACCTAGCGTGCATGGACATAGGCCCAAAACTTAAGAATCTGGCTCCAAATGATAGCAGTGATGGAGTACCAATGGCCTCTATGAAAAGCATACAATGCCTAGAGGAACTGGTCATGTCTTTGAGTCTTGTGTCCCAATGGGCACACATTACACTGTAGAATAAAATCCACAAGCCAGAGTTGTGGAGGCAACTTGGACCAGCTCCCATCATTGTTGTGCCTATCTGCATACTGCCCAGCACACATGTCCTCAATGATGGAGGAAAGGGAAAAGGACTTTGGCTGCTCATCCAACTGGGTGCACTCAAATGGATATTCATCATTGCAATAGAGGGCAATAGCTATATCTGATGATGTTACATCAATGTACTTGCCTTGAACAGATGAGGACAAGACACCCGGCCAACTACAGTCGAATGAGAGGTTCTCATAGAACTGAACAATGAATCTGGTGTAGGCAATAGAGCTGATAGGCTTGAACAATCTTTTTAAACCAAGACATTTAAATTCCTGAACGGCTCATTGAGTGGGTTCAAAGCTTTTGAAATCGTTGTCTATGTTAAATATGGTTTCGAACAAGATTTCCCATTGCTCAAAAGTAGGCCGAGACGATTATGTTCAGCTTCCCAAAGCACGGGATGTGGAGGCTGTGTGTTTAGGCATGCTGGATACAATCTGCAGATGTGGTGCGCTCGATCTCTGTATGGTGGGCTTGATCGTACTTTGCCTCTACGCTCGATCATAGACTTCTTGTGCTCGTTCGCACTATATGGTATGTTTAGTCAGGATTTATGTCAAACAGGTGGCAGGCGACTTGGAAATCGAGTGGGGGCACAACTATCCAAAGTTCTTCCAAACTCCTGCAATGTAGTTACAAACAGTCCACAGAACATACGAACAAACAAATTATATATATATTGAAACCTCAACACAACGATGATATTAAAACACAACCGAAAATGAGATATATGGGAAGTGATCATGTGTGGTGGTGAACGAAAAAGGTGATTACCTATTGCTGGAGAGGGTGTGGGGACGGCGGTGTGGGGGGGCTGGTCGTGTGGTGGTAGGTGTGCGGTGAGTGTAGAAAGTGAACAGAGTGCAAGTGTAGTGGTAAGTGTAAGAGAGTGAGAGTGTGCAGAGAGTAAGAGTGAGAGTGAAAGTGAGAAACAAAAGGAAATGACCAAAAATAGGCACGTGACCATCTGTCCCGAGTGTGCTCGATCGCACTTGTGCACAGGTGTGTGCATGTGGATACGTTCGTGCGCCATTGGGCGCATGACGAGATTGCACTCGATCGCACTGTGAAGTGCGCTCGATCACAAGGATAGAATGCCACACCTATGTACTAAACCACTAAATTAACTAAAGAAAGGATGAAAAAGTTAAAAATAATGAAAAAACAATACGCAAAAACAAAAATAAATAAAAATGTACTGTACTCAGTGGCCTCAATACCACTGACCTCAATAGAAGCGCTTGAGCTACACATTTTTCAAAGTCTGGACTGTTCAAACACTCTCTATAGTAGCTTCAGTGCTACTGTTTTGGAAGAGAGCACTTAAAGTCCGCCTCATGTGGCTCAAGTGCTCTTGGTGCTACAGCATACTGGACAGACTAGAGCACCAAATCTTCATCTCTTGGTAGAAATTTGATTTCAAGGTATGGCTTTACTCTGTGTCCTTTCACCATCAATGTCCAAGTGCTATCGGAATTATGAACCTCCTTCCTAACTAGCTGTTTATCATGATAGGCTTTGGTTCTTTCCTTGGTGCTCTCATATGCATCATGCCTCAATTTTCCCAGCTCATTCAAATGCAACTTTCTCTTATCACCCGATCTTGGATGCATTAGAGAGGCCTCAAGGAGGTGCATAGCTTTAATGATGTTATCAGTGACATCTTCAAATTTAGGCTCAATTTCTGCTCTTGTGAAACTATGGGTGAGGGTGGTCTCCAACGGATTAATGTGCTTGACCTGAAAAGCTTGCTCAACAATGCCTTGCATCATACATACATTAAAACATTCCATATCATCTTGGGGTAATTTCAATGCATCAAATATTTTGAATTCTATTTTCTCACCATTTACATTCATACTTACGATACCCTTTTTCACACAAATTTTTGTATCAACAATTCTCATATAGGGCCTTCCTAAGATGATGGGCAGAGGTAATGGAATAGGACATTCTTCCATATCTAATACAATAAAATCCGTAGGTAAAATAAATTCACTTACCTGCACCAAGACATCCTCAAGAATACCTCTTGGTCATTTCATGCTTTTGTTTACTAATTGCAAGGTGATGGAAGTTGGTTGAAGCTCCCCCAAACCCAGTGTCTCGAATACAGTGTATGGTAGCAAATTGACACTAGCCCCTAGATCCAATAATGCCCGCCCAAAAAGCTAGTCACCGATCCTGCAAGGAATGGTAAAACTACCTGGGTCTTTTAGCATTTGTGGGAGTTTCCTTAACAATACCGCACTCACCTCTTCAGTTAAAGCCACTATTTCATGCTCCTGAAACTTTCTTTTTTCAGTGCTACAATCTTTCAAAAATTTAGTATATGCAAGAATTTGTTGAATTGCATCTAATAAAGGAATATTAATTGCTACTGTTCTCAAAGTTTCAAAGATATCAAGCAATTTACTTTCTTTCTTTGGCTTTACTAACCTTTGAGGGAAGGGTGGTGCATTCACCTTCTCCATTTCACTTACCCTTGATGTGGATGTTTTATCTGAATATGCTTGTGCAGGCTCATCAGCACCTAACATCTTACCATTTTTGAGAGTTGTAACGGCCTTTAGTTGTTGGTGTCCTCCAAGATTAGATATTGTTTAGGCTGGAAGTTCACCCTGCTTTCTTCCACTCAGCTCTTTAGCTATTTGCCCCACTTGTACTTCCAGTCTTTGAATAGCTTGCTCATGCTTTGCATTTATTTTTCTTTCTTTAGTCCGAAATTGTCTTTCTTCTGCCATAAACAGATCTTGTGAAGTCATCAGCTATTGTTGTTAATTTGCCAATTGCCTCACAATACTCTTTAGGTCACTCTTATTTGATTCTGGAACTGATTGGGCTACTGGTTGGGAATTCCTTTGCTGCCCTTGAAGGTTCAGGGCATTCTGGTTGTTATTCCATGAGAAATTGGGGTTGTTTCACCATCTAAGATCTACAGATGAATACAAAGGGCAAGTTTCAGTAGTGTGATCAAAATGAGAACATATAGCACATACCTGGAGTTGTGTGGCTTGTGGACTAGGTGAGATGTTCTGAGCAGTCATGGCTTTAATAAGCATATCTAGCTTCCTCTCCACAGTAGCTATCTGATTTAAAGATCCACCATTTAAAGTCACCTCATACATACCCTTGCTCTTAACTCCTTATTTACCTCTGGATGAGAATTTTTGGGTGTGCTCACTTAATGTCTCAAAAAGCTCCATGGCTTCTTCACTGCTCTTTTCCATCAACACACCTCCATAACCTGAATCTACGATACCTTTATTTAGGTCACTCAAACCTTCATAGAAAGCTTGTACCAGCCCATCTTGAGGTAGATTATGATGTGGACATTTGAGAAGCAGCTCATTGAAGTGTCCTCATGCTTCAAAGAATAGGTCTTCATCCTTTTGTTGGAAAGATTGAATCTTCTTCCTCATCTGTCTTGCCTTTGTGCTAGGAAAAACTTCTTTTGAACCCTACTAGATAGTTCTTCCTAAGTATGGATGGACACTGTAGGTAATGAATTATACCACAACATAGCATTATCTTTTAATGAAAAAGGAAAAAGAATCAACCTGATTCCCTCTTGATCTAGGCCCTGGATGTGCTGGAACTTGCAGAGGTCAAAGAATTCTCGAAGGTGAAAGTGTGGATCCTCAACAGGTGTACCCTTGAAATGAGTTAGAGCTCTGAGTATCTGCGGAGATATGTAATAATTTCCTTTTGCCACAGGTTGATAAGCAATACACAAGGGCTGGTTCAGGTTCCGTGGGATGAAGGATTGCTACATTGGTCTTCGCTCTGGTGGCGGTTGATTGTCCAGTTGTTCTGCCATTGGTACATCTCCCTCGAATTCTTCTTCTTCCTCCTCTAGGTTTTCTATAGGCCTTTGTCGAATGGTTCGCTCAATCTTTGTATTGAGTGGAAAGATGGTTGGATTCCTAGATCGAAGCCTTTGCATGAATCAGCTGAAACTCTTCAGTGCAACAGCTTCAGTACTACTGCTTAGGTAGTTTCTGGACCTTTTGCACTCAATTGCACCAAGCACTGCACTCGATCGCAATGCTAGAAATTACTCTGATGCAAGCCTGAAACAGAAAAACAGAAAACAACAAAACAAAAGAAATAAATTAGATATTTGATGAAAAAAAATAGAACAGAAAAATAAAACTGAACGAAAAATAATTCTAAACAGAGATTTAGCAAAATCCCTAGCAATGTCGCCAAAATCTTGTTGTGCAAAAATCTACCTAAATTAATAAGTAAATAATTGAACAGTTTTACTTGCAAGTGCACAAGGTCAACATAGCAGTATAATGTGCAAAAGTGAGATCATCTCCACAGGGATGGGTAAATGTTGTTTTAGAATTAGTTTCGTAATATAAAATGATAGAAATAAGAATTGAGTTTGAATTGATAATGATAAAAGCATAGGACTTTGGTATCCACCAGTGATCATATTTTCCCAATAAAACAGTGTGCCAATGCTTTAGCCATATTATGAATACCTAATATTGTCAACCTAAGGGCATGGTATATACTCCTTAAGCTAATGATTTCCTTAAGCAACGAGTTAGGCATAGTGTATACTCTAACTATTTTCTTTCTTAAAGGATTTAGCATGGTGTTTACTAAGTTGTTCTTTAAGAGAGACTAATATCTGTGGAAATTGACAAACATATGAGACCTAGGGCATGTTATATACTCCTGGTTTTCCATGTTGATTAACCCAAAAATCCGACGTGGATTTCTTTTGTTACTATTGTTAAACCCAGGACTCGATCATCCAAATTGATCTAACTAACTTGTCCATACCACATGCATATGTTGATCAGGCAAACCCATATGAGGAATTCAATAAAATAGGCATTAATCAAGTTAAGCATCATAACACAGCTATCGCAATGGAAACAATATTCATATATGGAAAAACATAATCTGGGTTTCAATCGAGCCCTACTAGTAAATTAGTTACACATGAGTTTGATGTTAAACATTTTCATAAAATAAAATAAAGGAAAGAAGAAACTTGAAAATACTTTCTAGACGAGTCGTCAATTCATCTCCAAAATCTCTCTCTCGAAAAACTCCCTCTTTCTGTGTTTACAAGCCTATTTATAAGGTTTAGAGACATTTGGAAACCCTAACTCATAAAACAAAACCCTACCCCTACTTTCTAAAATAGGCTCTGTTGTTTTACTATTCACTGATACATGTGTGCGCTCGAGCGCAGCAGTACCCTACTTTCTAAAATAGGCTCTGTCATTTTACTATTCACTGATACATGTGTGTGCTCGATCACAGACTTCTGCGCTCGAGCGCACCAAGTGCGCTCGAGCCTTCTTTTTGTGCGCACAAGCTTGGTGTGCTTGATCCTAGGCTTGGGCGCTTGAGCGCTATTGCGCTTGATCACAATCCTTTATGCTCGATCGCACTAAACAGTGACCAGTTCTTCCAGATTTGTGCTCTAAACCAGATAGTGCTCATTTTTCTTCAAAACCTAGAAAAACACAGAAAATAAATAAAATAGCATGAAATAACACAACTAGGAACTTAACAAAAATAAATTAAGAGGCTTAAATACAAATATTTAAGCACTTATCAGCAAGTCCATCTGCCGGGTAGATGACCTGGTCTGGTTTATTACGTTTTTCCTTATGCCATCTCATATGTCCAGTATTTTGTTTTGACAAATAAAGCATTTGAAGTCTCGGTGTCAATTGAAGGTAACGTAACACCTTATATGGTATGCATTTTTGCTTCTTGTTAACGCTTTGTCTAGGTTTAAACCAAGAATGGCCACACACATCACACACTTTCTTGTATTTGTCTTCCTTGTAATACATCATGCAATCATTTGGGCATGCATGTATTGTCTCATATCCAAGTCCTAACATATTCACCATCTTCTTGGACTTGTAAAAGTTTTCAAGCAACTTCTCATCCTCCAACAGCATACTCTTAATTATTTCTAATAATAGATCGAAATATTTCTCAGACATGTCAAAATCTGACTTATAATTCAACAACTGTGAGATCATCAATAACTTAGTGTGCTTCTTACAACCATCCCATAAGGCTCATCAACATCTCTTAACATATTATAGAACTTAGCAGCATGATGATTTGGATCCTCTTCGGCATTCCAGTTAAACTCTGTGCTAGAAAGATCTAGTACCATCTCCCCTATCCGATTCGTTTCTCCAAAATCGTCCTCCACATAGCGATTTGATTGCGTCAAAGGTTCACTTCTCAAATAACTCTCACCATGAAAAATCCTCATATTGTAGTTAGGTGTAAAATATTTCTTATATACGTGAAAGGTAATCATATCTCGCTTTAAAAACTTAGGATTCTGGCATTGAAAACAAGGACACTGAATAATTCCATTGTACACACATGATGGATTCCCATATGCAAAGTCAAGAAAATACTCAACACCATTCCAAAATTCCATTGATAATGCATGATTTACAACCTGACGGTCCATCCAACTACGGTCAACTAATATCGTTTTAGATACTAAAACAATCTTGAATCTCTTGTTAATCAAATGTTCTAAATACATATATTCTTTTAGTTATGCACATTCTATTTTTATTTTTTATAAATTTTTCATATATATAAAGAACATATAGATCGAATCCCAAACATACATTTTCTTATCACTTTTTTTTTATCTTCCATTTCATTAATATATATATAATTCTAATGATGCTAAAGTAGAATGAAACAATTATGGATTTAACATAAAGTTAATTATCATAAAAGGTTTAGATTTACATACCTAAATCAATCAACAGAATAGAACATGTGTAAATCCTGGGAGAGGAAAAATGATAACGAATTAGTAAATAAATAACAAAGTTGTTGCATTATGCATGTTGATGCATGCTTTCTAATCATCTCATCCAATTCTTTAATAAGTAGGGGGTTCTAACCTATTTAGGAATGTGTGAGCAATATTGCAATTAGTAGTTCCTTGCTTGTTTTGTTACGACTCGATTTCGACAGCATTTCCCCTTAGTCCTCCAAGTACACGACTTAAATTCGATGCTATATCTCTAGGAAGATAGCCTCGAATTTAGTGTGTACCTAGATAACAAGGAGAATGTTGCTGAAATATAATCAAAACAACACAAGTAAGGAACTACTAATTGCAAAATTGCTCACACATTCCTGAACTGTCCACTCTGGACAATCCAATGATTATTTGAACACAAATACTCTCATTGCAGACATATTATATGATAAGCAATGAGAGCATTTAGGTCACTCAATAATCTTTGGACAAGCATTCTAAGGTAAGATGCAATGTATGATATATATGCAAATAAAGAATACATAAGACATGAACAATTAAATACATAGATGGAAATCCAAACACTAGTCTCCTAGAAAGTCTTTTTTTTTTAATTATGCCTTAAACCACTTACTACATATTTCTAGATATTTAGCTTAATATTTATCTAACTTGGTATTATTAAATTAACATAGCCAAATCTAAACCAACATAGTGGCACAATGCTGAAAGTAACACTAGTGAGTAGACTTAAATGACCATAGATAGAAAGAAATAAATGACCAGAAAGAAAACTTGATGAGATGGTATAAATAGAGTAACACTATCCCAAAATTAGTTTACTATTCGTTTCTCACATAATGACAAGACAAGGTTATAAGCCTAATTCAAAAATAATTGGAATTAAAGATGGGTAATAGCTACTTCATATGAATATGGTCTCTCCCATCAATCTTTTCTACAAGACTCAATATGTTACATGGTTCAACCAAACAATTAACTTGCCTAGGTTCCATAGTGTGCATATTGCATGAATTCTACAAGAAATTAAGGTATCCACAAAAGCAAAGTTAGATGCTCATACATTTTGGGTAAGTTTCAGTGATGGGAGATTAGAGGGGAGTAGAGGATAAGAGGTGGGGTGTGCAACCTCTCCCTTGTTTGTGAGTTTCTTTTAAATCGGGGAAGAGGATTTGGAGGACTACACTTAACCCTTCAAATCCCCTCAAACCCCTTTTATAAATTCCTCCAAATAAAAAAAAATACATAAAATTTCATTTCCTCTCTTCTCCTTTATATAAAACATCCAAGCAAAAGAAAGGAATAATAATCAAAATCCTCTCATTCCCCTCTACTTCCATCCGTACCCTCTCATTTCCTCTCCTTTTAAACATCTAAACATAGTGTTATAGTAGATTTGGAAGGAATGGAGAATTGAGAAAAGCACATTCTACTGATATGTGTATCACAGATCAATGTTAATTTAAATAGGGATAAACAATGAACATATTTCAAATATAGATAAATGGTGCAACTAAGCATTTTTTTTCTCCATTCAAAACTCAAATCAGTTTATTATTGTTTCCTGCAATATTAATTTGCATATGCTTCTATATAGATTAACTTAACAAAGCAACAAGTATTGAATATCAACTACATAGGTAGTTGCTTGAAGTCATAATCACAAAAGATAATACCATTATGTAGAGTAAATAATTATTAGTAAATAAAAATAGACATTAATTCTCGCCAATACCGTAATTTTCCAAACTGTTTTGTTATGAGATATAGATTTTATCAAAATTAAGTGTTCAGTATTGTTATCAGCAGTGTTGGAATATGCCTGTCTACTTTTATAAAGTAGATTCAGGTTAGATTCACTACCTGACCAACCACACACAGACTGACTGACTCACTCACTCACTAGATTAAGGTTATTCAAAATAGAAAGAAACAAACA